>CANYBF011070316.1:0-49032 GCA_948192965.1 Dalechampia spathulata
AATAATCTTCTTAAACCATTAATTATTCTTAAATCAATAATCATTTAAATCCACATAACAATTATAGCATATATTTCATTTAAAATCTCCTTAACCTTAGGCAAGCATTCTTAAGTTACTTATATCATAACTTAACTTAATTTCATTCGATCATTTCATTATTAACTTAAATAAACTTTTAATAACACTTATGATACTTAAATATCCTTTTTAGTTCTCAATTTAAACTCTCTATAAGTCATATTCAAACATCTCAAATTATACCTCATCATAAGCTTAATTTAAATCAACTTCCTTTGGCTTATATTAATTCAACATATACTATTTATTATAACTTAATTAAATCTTTAAAATACCACTTATTTGCTTAACTTAATATCCATTTTAGTCCTTATTTATAACATGGTTGAATATCCTAAAAATTTTAATACTTAACTTGTCAATTTCATCTTAAGTCCATATGACCTTATTTAACTTAATATCGACCTTAATTATCATATTAATACTTCTATTTATCTTTGTTTATATTTTATTATTTTTATATTCTTAAATTAAACTTAACAGAATTCATATTAAATTATTTTTAAAGTTCATATACTCAACAAATAGAAATTAAGCTTTAAATCACCAAATAGCTTACTTTATATACAAATTTTGTACTTATACCTTAAGCTTCTTTTATTTCATCAATATAAATGTCCTTTTACCTTAATTAAAAGTAATTTTATTAAGTCATACTTAAATTTTACCATTTAATTTAAAATTATTAAGTCATATATTCTTTAAGTAATAATAAGCCTTAATTCATCCATTTTAACTTATCTTAAGCTTGATTTTTCTTATCTTCTTTGCTAATAATCTTTTGTTTTTCATAAATTATCACTTAAACCACATTTTAAGCTTACCAACCATTAATATGTTCATTGCATGATCCGGCCAAGGTGAAGGAAGCAACACAACACACCTACACAAACCCCTTAACACTTTATTACTTGTATCTTACAATTCTAAGCCTTCTAATCATCAAAAAAAATCAAAAATCATCATATAAACTATATACCATTCGGCCAGAAACTTAGATCCATCCAAAAATTCATAAAACACATAGATCTAATACTATTTCATACTTACCAACTCACCTTTCAAACTATATAACTCAAATCTTCGTTAAAAATGACCCTTTTTGCTTTTAAGCTCCAAATTTGATATGGTTCCCCACCTTTTTGTTTCCTCTTTGTAGATCTACAATCTTAATCCACATGCATGAACTAAAATAAGTTAGATCTAACCATATAAAGAAGATTTAAGTCATAAAAGTTTTGGTTTCTTTAGGAAAAACTCAAAACTCAAGAATTTGTTACTTACACTTAAGGATCTTTAAGAAAGAACTTTGGTCACTCTTTTAATGAACCCAAACATGCATGTATTTGACCTTGAATTAAAGATCCAACACTATATTGGCTTAAAACTTGAAAAACCAGGCAAAAAGAAGAGGAGAGCTTGCAGCTTTTGCTTGCTTGAAGAAGATACATGCGCTTTCATGAAGAAACAAGAAGAAAATGGATTTATCTTGTCTTGAACTTAAGTCTTTTGCTTAAAACTTGTAAGATTATGGAGTTGTAGAAGAAATATGAAGAAGAAATGAAGAAGAAGTTGGCTGGTTTGAAAGAAAATGAAGAAACAAGAGCTAAGAGAAGAAAGATAAGGATAAGAAGATAAGCTTTAGAAAAGAGAATGAAAGGTTAAGAGAGAAGTGAGGGATGGGGAGTGTTTTGTTTCAGCCAAATGAGGGCAGAAGCAAATAATTAAATGAAATGAGATTCAAATGAAGGGAGATTTTGGATAAATTAAGTCTCATTTGGAAAAAATCCCATTTAAGTCCCTAAACTACTCCAAACTACCCCTTTTAGCCCCTAAACTTAATTATTTTCTTAAATTTATTTTTAAATCCTCCAATCATAACTTAAATTTCATTTTATACATTAAAAATATACTTTAATATATTTTATTTTAATTATAATTACCATCCATCAATTCTCTAAGCCAATTAAATTAATATTCCTACACTCTCTCTTCATCTACTAACACCATTTCCTATACTACTTTTCCAATTACCTATACACTTTTACAAATACCAATCCCACTTCCATTTAATTGTTATATTTAAAATATATTCTTAATTATTCTATTTCCATTCATATTTATCTATTTATTATCTTCCATAACATTAATTTTCTTATTTTCTCACTTATGACATCATCTTGATCTTTTATGACATCATTATGACATCATAATGAAAAATACTAATTATACATTTCTAATATTTAAAATTTTTATTATATAAACTTAATAAGATATTATTAATTCATAATTGCTTATTTTCTATAAAAAATTTATTTAATTTCATTCACTTACATCATCATCACCTAATTATGACATCATAATTAATCTAAATTTCAATTTTATTAACTTTTGTAAATATCTAATTTAAGTTAACACAAGCACTTTGAGCATAGTTAATCAATCAAATTCAATGTTTTTAACATAGAAATCATCGATTTAGTGCCGTTCAGGGGTCATTTCAGTGGTTTTCGTCAAAATTCCAACCTTCAACTTTAGAGCCATATACTCTAATCTTATCATATACTTATCATCATAATCATAATCTCACATCATTTCCACACCAATAACATATAAAACATATCATTTCAAGCAATCTCATGAATACAAAGTGTGTGCTCATTTTAGGATGTGATAATTTGGGTAGTCATGATGTGTGATTAGACACTGCTCATGATTTACATATAATATTATTAAATGAAGTTTAATAATATGTTCATATGTTGTCAACATGTCAAGAACCCAAAAGGTCTCAGACTAAAAGTAAGGAAATGATAATTATGAATGGATATTGGTTAAATAATATTTTTATGGTTATGAGATAACTTGGTTTTATCATGTTCATTAGAAAGAGCATGAAAATAGCTTCGATTTGATACCAAGATCACTGAAATCTGATAAGCAAAACTCGAGATACAAGTGATTTAAGATGACATGTTTTACATGCATGGTATATACGGGTTTTTGATGGAATTAATTGAATTAATGGTCAAAACGTGAATGTCACATAACTTATTCATGTATGATGAATTAAATAGAAGTTCATATGATTGTTAAGTGCTTTTGAAAGGAAATTTAAGTTAATCACATGCAAATCACATGCTAGAAGCATGTGACATGCACATGACTTGACTTAACATAACCTAAACCTAATTAGGGTGATATCATTATGTTTTGGTGAAAACATATTGAGTGACAAAAGCAAATTTTTGATGCCTCTCTTCTCCTTCTGGTTTCTAAGTATTTCAAAGCTCAAGAACAAGAAAAATAATTCAGTTTTGATAGAACATCAAGAAGAAAATCAAATTCAATCATCTTTCTTCATCCATTTTATTTTATGCTTTGTTTTACTAGTCTTTAAACAAAACTACTAATTTGATTACTAATCATTTTCTTAACTTGTGTGGATAGTTTAGAGATCCTCTATCCTTGAGGATTGAAAAGTTTGCTATAACTTTTTAGAAGGATAAAGAAAGAAAGAAATCGGCTTAAAGTAAGTTTTTCAATCTCCTTTATATAATCTTCTCTGTATGTGATGTTTTTTATGTATAGAATTGCTAGATCCATTGTTAAACGTGTATTTAAAAAGTTTAAAATTTCATCTTCCACTGCTAAACACGTTTTCATAAACCAACATGTGCAATAGGTCTTTGGAGCGAGTTTT
Organism: Dalechampia spathulata; assembly: GCA_948192965.1. Classification (NCBI taxonomy): domain Eukaryota; kingdom Viridiplantae; phylum Streptophyta; class Magnoliopsida; order Malpighiales; family Euphorbiaceae; genus Dalechampia; species Dalechampia spathulata. The sequence continues at coordinate 3,785 of CANYBF011070316.1, forward strand.
GGCCAAGTATGGAATCATTCATAAAGTTACCACTCCTTATCACCTACAAACGAGTGGCCAAGTAGAGCTTTCAAACCAGAAAATCAAACATATTCTTGAGAAAATAGTTGGTTAATCATGAAAGGATTGGATTTTAAAGCTTGAGTTTGCACTCTGGGCCTACCGAATAACTTTTAAAACACCAATTGGGACCACTCCTTTCCAAATTTTATATGGAAAAGCTTGTCATTTACCCATTGAATTAGAACATAAAGCTTTTTGGGCAACTCATGAACTAAATATGGATTTGAGTTTAGCTGGGAATAAACATCTTTTATAACTTAATGAATTGGATGAACTTCGTCATGATGCTTATGAGAATTCTAAGTTCTATAAGGAGTGTATTAAGGTTTGGCATGATTGTCATATTCTTTACAAGGCTTTTAAAGTGGGTGATCAGGTTTTATGGTTTAATTTCTGATTGAAACTTTTCCCTGGAAAACTTCAAAGTGAATGGTCAGGACCTTTTATTGTTTTGAAAGTTTTTGATTCAAGGAGTTGATGATTGATTTTTCAGAGTCAATGGGCAATGACTTAAATTTTACTTTGATGGCTTTCCGAAAGATAGGGGAGTTATCTATTCTCTAAGTTCTTTATCTTAGTTTTTAGTTTAAGTTTAAATAATTTAGCTTATAATTTAGGTTATACGGTTTAAATTAATTAGCTTAGTTTTAACAGTTTAATATTGTTATATATTTTCTATACATTTTCATTGTGCATTAATTTTATCATAAGCATTAAATAGTATATCATAAGCATTTTATTTTCTTCATGTTTCATTTTCCAATGCATTTACTTTCCCAACATTTGAATTTATCTTTTTTCTCTTTATTTAATTGCTTTTTCCCTTTTATCTCACTTTTTCTATTTTTCTCTTTATTCATAATCATTTTTCTTTATTTTAAATTATGTTTTTAGTTCATCAAGAAAATTTTCCAGCACTTAACTCGAGTCAAGTACCCCTATACTCTAGTCGAGTTTGATTTTTGGATATACAAAAAATTTTCTAGCACTTAACTCAAGTCGAGTACCCCTCAACTCGAGTTGAGTTCATGTTTTGGATCTATGAAAAATTTTCCAGGACTTTACTTGAGTCAAGTACCCCTCAACTCGAGTTGAGTATCCCTCTGTTTTACCCCCCGCCCCAAATTTTTTGATTTTTTTTCCTTTCTCTTTCCCTCCTTTTCTTTTCCTTTCTTTCTCTTTTCTACTTCACCCAACACACCATCTCCTTTCCCTTTTCTTCTCTCTTTCTTCTTCATTCTTCATTTCTCTCCTTTCTTTTCTTCGTCGTTCATCTTTCTCTCCTTTCTTCAACTTCTTTTCTTTTCATTATTTTTTTCTTTTTCTTTCCTTTTTATTTTCTTTTTGTTTTTCTTTTCTTCTATCATTGAGGACAATGACTTGTTCAAGTTTGGAGAATTATGCATTTTTTGTTGCATTTCATTGCATGCATTTTTGTATGTTTTCATTTATCATTGGTATGTTTTGTGCATAAATCAATAGCAATGAAAAAAAGCTTTTTTTAAAAATACTTCATGTTGATCCTACTTCTATATTCATAATTAGTAGATAGGGTCGAGCATGAACCCTATGTTCATACTAGGTCAAAGAAAACTATGAATATGAGTAGAATTATTAAAAAGAAAATATGTGCTACTCCTATATTTTCCTATACCTAAATAGATAGGGATTACCATGAGCCCCATGATAAATAGATAGGAAATTACGAGTATAAATTTTGCTATTTTCATGATAAGTTGATTAATCGGGGGTCGGCATCATAAATGTTTGCACTCGAGCTAAAGACTTATGATGAAATAGTTTGATCAACATAATAAATAATAAAAAAAATGAAAAAAAATAAAAGTTAAGTGTTAAGCTAATAAAAGAAAATTTTTATGCTCAATTGATTTAGTTCTTGTAAATTGACTTATGATATTTAAATGATTGTGATATTGTTTAAATTATCTTTTGCCTACTTATGTTTCCCTTTGTTTGAATTTGCTTGTATGATTATTTTAAGTTTCTTTGATTCATTTATCTTTTAATAACACTTCAATTTGTAAATGAATGGTTGAGTTTTGGACTTGATTATTGCTTAAACTTGAAAGGTTTGTAAATCTCATTATCTAAGTTTACAATTTTTTGTTTTATGATCGATGAGATGTTTTTAAGGTTTGAATGATAGTTTATCTTTGCTTGAGGACAAGCAAAAGTTTAAGTTGGGGGAATTTTTTTCCACATTGAAATCCCTGCAGAAATGGTAATATGTACGACGGTTTATAGTGGTTCGACACTAACTCTTGCCTATGTCCACTTCTCCTAAGTCTCAACTTAGGGTTCCACTAAAATCAATCAAATACAATAAATCATTCCATAAATGAATCCTAAACCCTAGTGTTTTTAGGCTCACACTCAAACCTTTACAATAATCAACCTTACAAACTCTCAATTACAACTTAATGCCCATGCATTAATCACACACCAATACACAATAATAAAAACCTAACTCTTAGGTTATGGAAATACAATCAATTAAGAGTTTACAATTGCCAAAATACAACAATACAAGTAAACTTGCTTTTTCTTGAAGATAAAGGCTCAAGGAATTGATTGCTCTACAAAACTAGTCGTTGGATTAAAAGATATGAAAGTTCTATATATAAAAGAGCCGTTAGAAAGGGTTTAAAACCTTTCTGCTAACTCGTGCATGGTCGTACTAGACACGATACGCCCATACCAATTCAAAAAGACAGTTTTGAAAAATAAGAGGGAAATGAGGAATGACCATACCACCTATTAGTACACCCAAACCATAACATTTTTCCTAATAAACAATTTTCTTCTGATTAATCATACGATCATGCCATCCAATGGTACGCCTGTACCAAAACAGGTTTACTGACAAACCAAATTCTTGTGAGCAATGGTACGCTCGTACCAATCAATGGTACACCCGTACCATGCTCAAGCAAACAAAACTAACTTGGTACGATTAACCATATGCTTGTAGCACCTAATAAAGCATTTTGGTATGCCCGTACCAAGACTGGTACACCTGTACCATTTAGAAAAACATACTAAAAAATGGCAAATAACTTAAATTGACTCACACGTGACACACATATCAAAATCTTGGGTCTAACAATCTCCCCCTTTTTAATATTAGCAATCAATTTAAGTTCAATTTGTAAAAACATGTTTAAATGAAATTTTGATTTGAAAAATTTTAGAAATCTCCCCCTTTGTTTTAGAATTCATGCCATGAATTTACAAGTAATCAGTGAAGCACAAAGGAAAGGTGAAAATATAAAAATCAGAGCATACAAATAATATAACATATGATTAGAGCAATAAATAGAATCAAATGATCAGAGAAATACATATAATTGTATGATCATCATAAACAGAATGATATAATCAGAGCATTATCCATATCAATTATAATCAGAATAAATGACAATAAGCAACAATGAAAATAAACATAATAGAATAATGAGCTGAATAAACATCATATGCTATATAAATATAAACTCAAAAAGATGTCCAATACAATGATTAGAGCAACAAAAAAGAAATAATAATAATGAAAGTCAAAACTAAAATCTAAATCTCCACTATCCTAAAGTATGAAACATCTCCTCCTTTGACAACATCAAAATGATCATTGTGGGTCCTGAGGAGGAGGTGGACTTGATGGAGGAATAATAAAAGGTTCCATCATAAAATTGATGGAATGCATAGTGTTAGTGGTGGAAGTCTGGAAGTCATGAAAATCAGTAATATGCTGAGCAAATCACTGATCAAAAGAGGTTGACTGCTAAGTAAGATATCCAAGCTGCTAATCAATCTGGTCAAAGCATCGCTTAAGAGTATCCAAACAATCAAGTCGAGGAATGATAACAGCAAGCTACTAAGAAATAGAATCAGTAGATGCAGTAGCTACTGAGAAATAGAATCAGTAGATGCAGCAGCTACTAGAGTAGTACTGGAAGTGGCAGCTGGAGCGGGAGGATTAGGAATAGCAGCAGATAATAAAGATCCACCCTGAAAGTGATGCTGTCATTTATGGCTCAGAGGTGCCTGGCGTATGGCATCAGTGGATGGATCTAAAGGGTTAAGCCACTTTGTTGGCATATCATCTGGAAGTGGAACCTGCAAGCATTGATAGACCTCCATAGCTCATCGTCTGTAGAGAGAAACAGCGTCATTGGGGAGGCCCAATGACTAAAGATGATTGAGTCATCGAGAAATATACTCAGGGTGAATGACGAACTCATCATCTGGAGTACGCTCAAGGAGCATAGAGTGCTCAATAATGACATATCAAGATTAGGACCTTTCGGTTCATGGGAGGGGTAAGTGGGGGAAAGGCATGCAGCTACTGGTAGATGTGGTAAATGATAGGTCCAAAAAGAATAGCCTTGTCAGGCTGCTTCTGAATGCCAACCTCATGGAAAGAGGTCTAAAGCCAGCGTCAAGACTGGATAGGGGCATTGGTGACCATACAGTAAAGAAACATAAGGTGAGGGCCCGTGATGGTATCAGTAGACTCGGATATCCCAAAAATAAGATAGGAGATCAGTCTATGATAGTAGAAAAGAGCAAGAGATTTAAGTCAAGATGCCTTTTGACGAGAGGGTGGAAAGAAGTGTCGAGGGTGATATCCCTCCAGAAAGAATTACGGTCAAAGACCACAGATTTGGCATTCAAAATGCCATCAGTGTGAAAACCAAATAAAGCATCAAACTTGAAGGCAGAAAGAGAATGATGTCTCCGAAAAAGTCAAAAAGTGCAAGAAAAAGAGGTAGACAGAGAGAAGGTTTGTAGGAACTCTAGATCTAAGACTAAATAAAGTGATTAGGTAAGAATGCAAAATTTAACCAACCTACATTGGTCAAATATCACAAAACATCATCCTTCAATCCGGTCTGTCGGAGAGTAGGAAGACATGCAAATCGAGAGTGAGAGAAAACCTTCTCACTCAGAATAGATGTCCTAACGATAAAAGCAGGGATAATGCCACCTTGAGGGCTAGAGCTTGCAGGAACTGTGCATTTGACTCTTAGTGAGGAAGAGCCATCATGATCACTAGGAGTAGTCATGATGAAAAAATAAGTAAAAAACAAATAAGTTGACAAAAAATCAGAAATTTTCACAATTTTGGCAGAGTTTTGACGAATTTTGAAAAACTTAAAAATTGAACCTGCACAGAAATCTATAAAATTTGACACAGAGGACCTAAACACAATCCTAAGCAATAAACTCTAAAGAACCTAGAGCTAAAACAACCTAGATTGGGTAGAAAATTAAAATGAAAACAATGTTAAAAGGCAATGAAATCGTTAAAATTGAAATTTAAAAACGAATGAATAAAAGAAAATCAAATCGAGAATGACGAGCAATATTATAAGCAATGAAGTTTGGAGTGTTTTGAGACAAGTTTGAGAGGATTTGGTTGGGATTTGAGAGAGAAATTAAGAGAAAACTGAAGTTGGAATGTGAAAAATTAGTTTTAAAACTAATTTTAAAGTCGCGTACGGACGTACGGCCATACGAGAGCTCTTAGCCAAAATTTTAATTTTTTGAATCAGGAAGTATACGATGTACATAAAATGGTATAGCCGTACCACATTTTAAAGAAAAATGCCTTTGAAACACATATGGGCATACCAAGATATGGTACGGCCATATGAGAGCTTGAACGAAAATCAGAATTTGAGGCATAAGGATCCGTACGGGCATACAGAAATAGGTACGGCCGTACGGGGACTAAAAAATAGAAAATTTTGAAGAATTCTAAGAATTTTTTTGAAAATTTTTAAAGTCCACCAAGTACACCTACTTCAAATATGAACCATCTATCATTCCTAGTTCATGTTTAATAAAGTTTAAAATTTCTTCACTAAGGGGTTTTGTAAAAATATCTGCCAATTGGTGAGTTATATCAACAAATTCTAATACAACCTTCCCTTTTTGCACATTATCACATAGAAAATGATGCCTAATATCTATGTGCTTAGTTCTAGAATGTTGAATTGGATTCCTAAACAAATTTATAGCACTAGTGTTATCACATTTAATGGAGGTGCAAGAAACACAAACATTGTAATCCCTTAATTCTTGTTGAATCTAAAGTACTTGAGCACAACAAAAACCTGCAGATATGTATTCAGATTTAGCAGTAGATAATGATACACAATTTTGCTTCTTGCTAAACCAAGAAACCAAACAATTCCCTAAGAAATGACAAGTACCAAAGGTACTCTTCATATCTAACACATTTCCAGCAAAGTTAGCATCAGAATAAGCAGTCAAGTCAAAAGAGTCATTCTTAGCATACCACAAGCCATAATGCATTGTACCAATCAAGTATTTAAAGATACGTTTCACAGTACATAAATATGAGTCCTTAGGAGATGATTGAAATCTAGCACACATACACACAATAAATATAATATCCGGTCTAGAAGCAGTTAAGTAAAGCAAGCTACCTATCATACCTTTATACTTCTTTTGATAAACATGCTTGTCGCTTTCATTTAATGAAAGTTTTATAGTCGTGCTCATTGGCGTTTTACTAGCCTTTGCATCTTCTAGTCCAAACTTCTTTAGCATTTCTTGTATGTACTTGATTTGATTGATGAAAATTCCATCTTCACATTGCTTAACTTGAAGTCTCAAGAAATACTTCAATTCTCCCATCATGCTCATTTCAAATTCTCCCTGCATACACTTAGAGAATTCCTTGCACAATTTTTCATTAGTAGCACTAAATATGATATCATCTACATATATTTGAACAAGTAAGATATCATGTTTATAATGCTTAATGAAAAGTGTTCTGTCTGCCTTGCCTTTTTCAAAACCATGATCAATGAGAAAACCACTCAACCTATCATACCAAGCTTTAGGGGCTTGTTTAAGGCCGTATAAGGCTTTGGCAAGTTTAAAAACATGATTTGGAATTCAAAATCTTTAAAATTTGGGGGTTGTGCAACATAAACTTCTTCATTTATAAAACCATTCAAAAATGCACTTTTCACATCCATTTGAAAAGGTTTAAACTTCATGTGAGATGCATATGCCAATAACATTATAATAGCATTTAATCTAGCTACAGATGCAAAAGTTTCATCAAAATCTATAACTTCCTATTGACAATATCCTTGTGCCACTAACCTAGCTTTATTCCTAGTTATGACACCACTTTCATCAAGCTTATTCCTAAACACCCACCTAGTTCGTATAATATATGCATCTCCAGACTTAGATACTAAGCTCCATACATTATTCCTATCAAACTGGTTTAGTTCATCCTATATAGCTATCACCCGACTTTCATCATCTAAGGCTTCATTCACATTCTTAGGTTCAATCTGAGAAATGAAAGCAAGGTTGTTATGGATATCTCTAAATTTAGAATGAGTTGTTACTCTTTTTGATGTTTCACCTATGATTTGCTCCTTTGAGTGTCCTTTTAGGAAGTTCCACTCCTTTGGAAGATCATGCTCTATTTGAGTTGTAGCTAGGTGAGGAGGAAGATCATTTACTTCTTCCTTGTCAACAGATTTAGGTGTTGCTTCTTGTTGATGTTCTTGTTTTTCACTTTATTTCAATAGAATTCCTACATCATCATCAACATTGTCCTTTCTTGGACTAAGGAAGTTAGTTTCATAAAAAACAACATGAACAGATTCCTCTACAACCAAAAAACATTTATTGAACACCATATATGATTTGCTAAATGTTGCATATCCTAAAAATAAACCTTCATTAGTTTTTGAATAAAATTTTCCAAGGTTATCCTTGGTGTTTAAAATGTAGCACTTGCATCCGAACACTCTAAGATACAAAATTCTTAGTTTTCTACCATTCCATAGCTCATAAGGAGTTTTGTTTAAAATTGGTCTTAAATGAACTTGATTTGTGACATAACAAGTAGTATTGACCGCTTTGGCCCAAAAGTAAGATGGTAGTTGATAGTCATTAAGCATTGGTCACGCCATGTCACAAAGAGTTTGATTTTTCCTTTCAAATACCCAATTTTGTTGAGGCATTCTAGAAGATGCGAAATTATGATGAATGCATGTATTTAACAGAATGATTTAAAACTTTCATTTTGAAATTCTTTTCCATGATCACTTCTTCTTGAAAAAATGTAATAACCTTTTTTATTTTTCATTCTTTTTGTTACACTTTGAAAAGCATTAAATGCATCATCTTTATGAGCTAAGAATGAAATCCAAGTAAATCTTAAGTAAACATCAACAATAACAGGTGCATAATGCAAACCACCTAAACTAGCTACTGTCGTTGGTCCAAACAAATCCATATGCAACAATTGAAGGGGTTTAGAAGAATTTACCTTATTTTTCACCTTAAATGAGAATTTTACCTATTTTCCCATTTGGCAAGCTTCACACACCTTGTCCTTTGCAAATTTGATCTTTGGAAGTCCTACCATATGTTCATTCTTCTCGAGATTGCCAATGCTTTCAAAGCTAGCATGTCCGAGCCTTCTATGCTAAAGCCATGAGTCCTCTACTAACAAAAGACTAGCTTATCATCATTAATCCTATAAACAAAATAACCTTTAGGATCAAAAACAACTTTAAAACCATTATCACGCAATTGACTAATGTTAAGTAAGTTATGTTTTAATCCTTCTACTAACAAAACTTTGCTAATAGAAAAGTTGGAATCCTTACCAACCTTACCAATTCCAATAACTTTACCTTTAACATTGTCTCCAAAGGTGACATTACCTCCCTCATATTTTTCAAAATTAGAAAAGAGACTTGCATTGCCAGTCATATGCCTTGAGCATCCACTATCGAGATACCATTTATTTGAACTAATCTTGGATCTTAAGTATACCTATTAAACACAAATGCATTTACTTGTTTTTAGGTATCATCATTCCAATGCATCTTCCTAATGAAACATCTATTGGCTGTATGCCCTTTTCTATTGCAATAATGACATATGACATTCTTAAATCTGGAATGATTATGCACATATCTCCTTTTGAATGCATGAGAATGATTATGATTACATGAACATGAACAATGATGTACCGTATTAGCATGCATTTTATTTGTTTTAGATTAGCATTTTTCTTTTTAACATCCTTTGGTTTTTGTGTTGATATAGAAGCTTTGACAAAAATCATGCTTTTAGAGGTGTAGGAAGAGTTTTGATTAAATCCAATACCCTCTTTATTACCACTATGTTTTTGGTGTTTCAAAATAAAATCAATTTTAACACCACCTTGTTCAAATCTAGAAAGGTTATCTTTCAATAAATCCCTTTCTTTTAAGATCTTAGCATTTTCATCCTTTAAAATCATGTTTTCCTTTTCAAGGCCTTTAAGTTTTGTTTTACAAGAATCAAATTCAGTTTGTAAAACGGTCTTCTCTTTTGAAATGGATGTAAACTTACCCTTAAGTAATTGATGCTTCTTGGCTAAGTTTTTCTTTTAATGCACCACATTCATCCTCATCAAGTTCATCATTACTATAATAAGATTGAGATAATATGGTTACCTTATCATTTTCTTCATCACCCAAGAATGCCATGAAGCAAACATTGGTTGCTCCTTCATCATCGGACACTTCCTCATTTGATTCACCATCATCATCCCATGTAGCAATGCCTTCTTTTTGAAAGGCTTGGATGGTTTGTTGAGGCGAGGGCATTCATTCCTCATGTTTCCTGGCTTATTGAATTTGTAGTAAATAACTTGATTCCTTTGAAAATTATCCCTTCAATTGAAGTCCCTTCTTTACTCGAATGGCTTCTTGCCATCCTTTTCAAGCTTCTTCTTCTTCATAAGAAAATTCTTGACACGTTTGGAGAGGAGGGCTACTTCATCATCGATCTCCCCTTCGCTTATGGTAGAGGTATCTTCTTCCTTTGAAGCCTTAAGTGCAATCCCTCTCCGCTTGTCTTCCTTAACTCCTTATTTTAATGTAATCTCGTGTGTAAGGAGTTTCCCTAGAAGTACATCGGTTGATAAAACCGATAAGTCATTTGCTTCTTTAATGGATGTCACTCTAGCCTCCCAATCCTTCTTAGGCAGCGCTCGTAAGATTTTGTTGTTGATGTCTTCTCTTGAATACATCTTGCCAAGCTTCATTAGACTATTTGTGATCACCATGAGCCAGTTGTACATTTTAGAAATTGACTTATTTGCCTTCATTGTGAACAACTTGCATTGATATGTCAACAGTTGAATCTTCTTATTTTGAACTTGATTAGTTCCTTCATGATGAGTCTCTAAAGCAGTCCATATTTACTTTGCCATAATATAATGTGATACTCGACCATATTCCTCACGACTTATAGCACAATACAGTATATTCATTGCCTTTTTATTCTGAAAGTTTGCTTTTAATTCCTCCTTGGTCCAATCTTCTCTAGCTTTAAGAGAAACAACACCATCAATTGTAATTGGTGGAGGTAGGAACTCATTCACTATCAAGTTGAACAATTTAATTCCATTGCTGTCCAAGAAAACTTTCATTTGGTGCTTCCAATATGGATAATTAGTTCCATCAAAGAAGAAGGGTCTTGTAAATGATTGAATTTCACTTATTGCCATAGGATCTTTTGCTCTAGAATTTTACTTCTAATGCTAATGAGTACCAATGCTCTGATACCAAATGAAATCCCTACAAAAATGGTAATACGTGTGATGATTTATAGTAGTTCAACACTAACTCTTGCCTATGTCCACTTCTCCTAAGTCTCAACTTAGGGTTCCACTAAAATCAATCAAATATAATAAAGGATTCCACAAATGAATCCTAAACCCTAGTGTTTTTAGGCTTACACTCAAACCTTTATAATAATCAACCTTACAAAATCTCAATTACAACTTAATGCCCATGCATTAATCACACACCAATCCATAATAATAAAAACCTAACTCTTAGTTTATGGAAATACAATCAATTGAGAGTTTACAATTGCCAAAATACAATAATATAAGTAACTTACTTTTTCTTGAAGATAGAGGCTCAAAGAATTGATTGCTCTGTAAAACTAGCCGTTGAATTGAAAGATATGAAAGTTCTATATATAAAAGAGCCATTAGAAAGGGTTTAAAACCTTTCTGCTAAGTTACATGCAACTGTACCAGACATGGTACACCCGTACCAATTTAAAAAGGCACTTTTGAAAAATGAGAGGGAAATGAGGTACGACCATACCATCTATTGGTATGCCTGTACCACAATATTTTTCCTGATAAACAATTTTCCTACTAGCAATCGTACGATCATACCACCCAATGGTACGCCCATACCATAATAGGTTTATTGACAAACCAATTTCCTGCGAGCAATGGTATGCCTGTACCATGCTCAAGCAAATAAAACTAACTTGGTACGGTTAGCCATATGCTCGTACCACCCAATAAAGAATTTTGGTATGCCCGTACCAAAACTGGTACACCTATACCATTCACAAAAACATACTAAAAAATGGCAAATAACTTAAATTGACTCACACGTGGCATACACATCAAAATCTTGAGTCTAACATACATTTTATATACTATATTTTCCTAATGTTTTAAGCTATATTTTATACCCTTTATGCCCAACTTTTTATATCTTTTGCATCATTTACATGCATTTGCATAACATTCATCCCATTGCATTTGATATTTATTATATTTTGTACTTTGTTATGTTTTTGCATGATTTTATCTATTTTCATCATCATTTTGGTCATTTGTATTTTTGCATGTTTTTATAGCTTCTTTTTCCTTTTATTTTCTCCTAATTATATGTTAATCTTTGGTCCATTTATATAGGTTAGAGTCCCACTTGATCCATTTATTTTGCTACCTTTTTTATTTCATTTCTAAGGTCTTACTTGACTCAAGTTTAGCTTAACTCGGGTTGAGTAAGTTGCTGCCTCTGTGACTTAATTTTCCAGCATCCTACTTGACTCAAGTATGCCCATACTCGAGTCGAGTGTGACTACCTGCACTTCATGATCTCCATTTTTAGGGCTATTTTTAGACCATTGGATCATATATTTTGGATGGCTTAGATTTATTTACATCATAGATATATATATTATATTTTCTTGGATAGAAGGAGGAGGAGAGCTGAGAGAGGGATCTTACAATTTTAAGACATTTTCTAGGTTTTTCAATTAGGGAAATTAGTCTAATCCTTTTTGTTTTTGCTTTATTTTTAGAATTAATCAACATTTCTATAGAATTACCCAGTTTTCTTGCAGATTCTTAATTACTTTTATGTTATTTTAGTGAGTAGAGCATTGGAGCATTTTGGATTCTTGAAGATTGGAAGAAGAAGACTGAGAAATCAACCCAAGAAGTAGTTAGAGATTTTATTTTTCTTATTTATCTTCAATGGCTATAAAACTCTTCTATTTTATTTTGCTTTTGGTTATTTTAGATCTTATGTCTTGTGAGTAATTTTCTATGGGTTAAGCTTATTATGTTTGGGATTTGGTCTTGAACTTAATGTTGTTTTATTAATCTAATGACTTTTTTATCCTTTTTATCTTGATCTTATTGGTTGGATATTTTCAATGAGTATTGCCCAACTTGTTGTTGATGTTCATATTGATGATTGATTGATGACTTTGGGAAAAGAATTTAATTAACTTGAAAAGATAATGAGGCTTTTGATTAATTTGCTAGGGATGGTGGTTAATCAATTGAACATTGAATGGTTTAAGATTATGATTTAAATGTATATGGGAATTAGTTTAAATCTATCTTAAATGGTTTTGATTAATTTTTGAGAGGAACTAATTTTAACTTATTCATGTTTAAGAGATGAATTGGATTAATATAAACTGAATTTGATTTGTTTTAATCTCAACCTCAATTACCTCAACTTGGTTTTCATCGCATTTGCATTATTTAATTGAATTACTTGCTCTTGTTTAAGCTTTGTTATTTTGTTACTTGTTTGCATTGTATTTTATAATTTACACTTTTCATACTTCTTTAAAACAAATTTGATTTAGACCTCTAGTACTTAACAGACTTAAATCCTTGTGAACGATACCTGATACTATTACGAACCGTATTCTTGCAGTAATGTAATTAGGAAAAGGGAAATAGGAAAAGGTATTATTCATTTTCCAAAACTTGTTTGTTCATTGTTTGATTTTGTTACATCGTTACTTTTCACACTAACAAGTTTTTGAATAAACCCTTAGATTTTAACCTTTGGCGGTAAAGGGCTTCTTAGGTTTAGGTTCTGATGAATGAGGTTTGAAGATTCTTGTTTGTTACAGTGCACAATTAATCATAGAAAAATATTACAAGGATGTAATCTTTATTGAATATTGAGGTAAATCTTTATTTATTATATATTATATGTTTGAGGTATATTTTCATATATTAATTATTAAAATAGAGGTATTTTCATGTATAGGTTTTGAGCATGATATTGTATAATTGTTTTTATCATTATTAAAATTAAAATGAGTATAATATATATTTCACCTAGTATATTGATGATATATTTTTAAGGAATATTTTGTTATATATCATATTTGATAAAATTATTATAGGTAAATGTCATTAATGTATTAATATTTTATAATTTAGATAATTATAGGTAAATACATAAAAAATGTAAAAAAAAAAAAAGAAAAAGAAGAAAAGACGGCAATAGAGAAGATCTGATACCTACATAAGATGAGAAGATGGTTATGGGATAGTGGAAGAAAACATCAGAAAAGAAGAAGAAATGATGATAAGAAAGGAGAAAGATTAAAGATAAAAATAAATAAAAAAAATAAAAAAATAAAAAAAATAAAATATAAATAAAGGGTATAAATATAATTGAATACTCTAAATTTAAAATAAAATTAATTTGACAAACATCAAAATAATAAATTTAAATTTTGATATTTATTATAATTTTCTTACTTTTAATATACATTTGATATATATAGAGTATACATTGATAGAATATACATAGATAATATATATAGAGTGAAATATGTAGAGTATACATACAATAATGTATAATATGCAATAAGGTAAATGCTATTATATTTTTAATATCCCTTAGTATTATAGCACTAAAAACTATAATTAATATTCTGTTATATTTCAATATATACTTATATTTAATTTTTTGTTTCTAACATCAAAAGTTAAAAGAAAAAATACAAAAAGAAAAATAGATATATTTATATTTTATTTATTTAACATATTTTTAAAGAAATATGAAACTAAATATTAAATATATGAAAACATTTAATTTTATAAGAAGATGACTAATTTTGGAATAATTTTAAAAGTGACATGTTAATTTAATGTTTTGTTTTCTTCGTTGCTTTGTTCAGCCTGCGCTGAATTACCGAATGCGTGTAGATTATACCGAATCAGTCTCAAATCCTCTATGGATTTCGCTTGGGTTGTGTTATTTATTTTAAAATTTCAATTGTTCCAGTAGTTTAGGTGGTGTGGTTAAGGTTTCTGGACACAAATAATATTTTAAGAAATAGAGTTGGTTATGCCGGAGGTCATGACGAATTTAATCCCCAAGCTTGGTGATATTTATTGCAGACAAATCAAAGTACATGCCCGAATAAATAACAAAAAAAATTAGAGATAATATGTAGATAGAAACTGAAACTGGGAGATCATAGACCCATCATCACCATGCATGCCACCAAACCCATGGCGCCAGCAGCAACCCCACCTCCGTGCAAATGAGAAGAAGCAGAATCAGAGGGAGCTGCAGCTGGTGTGTCATCAGCAGGCGTTGAGTCGGGCTCAGGAGGAGAGCTCAGGGAAGCATCAGCATCGGGTGCTTTTGCAGAGGCAGGAGTCGGTGCCGAATCATCACTGGCAGGTTCATCGGCAGCTGGAGAAGGTGCCTTGGCAGACTTCGGAGAAGGAGATGGTGAAGTTGAGTTCTCAATCCCTTGAGCCTGAATTACACTGCTCACTTGAAGCACCGAAACGTTATAAGGCTGGGATGTAACCGATCCTTGAAGAGATGCAGAAAGAGAGGAACCCTTCACTGCAGACCCGAACATAATCCCGTTTTGAGTCTTGGTAACGTTCACGAAGCCTTGCTGATTATCTGCATTGCCAGTTGTTTGGTATAAAGTTGTAAGGATGCTACTCTTGTTTCGAAGATTCTTAAGCTTCATCTCATCATAGTAATCGAGAATCACATGGACGCTCAGGATGCTCTTTACCACGTCATTTGCTTTGCCCGAGAGACCGCCCATGGCACCGTTGTCGACAGCAAGAACGGTAATGGTTTGGCGGCTGTTGATCTGCTGAGCAAGGCCAGTCTGAGTAAGAAGGTTGTTGAAGGTTGTAAAGTCAGGGTAGCTGGAAAGAATTTTGGTGATGTTGAAGCCCATAGAGGTTGAAGAGAAGATGGGGAAGAGAGCAAGAAAGAGTAAGGAAGAGGCCTTGAAATCCATGCTTTTGGTTTAACCAAAACTTATGGCTGATTCAATATCCCACTTCTTGGTTAATTGAAATCCCACTTCTTGATTTGTTTCAGGAAAGTTGGGCTTTTTATACATGAAAGTGACCCAAAAATGGCTTCTTCCAACCTAGAAAATTGGGAGTTGAGAGCGAATCTTTCTCAAACTGATTTCAGATCGGTAATTGCTTTCCAATAATGTGGAAGTTTGTAGGATTCTCTATATTTGGATCGGAATGTTTCTTTATTTTTTATCAAATCGGTTCCCTTTTGTTTTAGAATTAGCAGCAATTTGTTTCTCAATCTCATCCAATCACTTCCTCGGCTTCTTCTTTTTTACCCTTTATTCTTACATATCGATGGAGTCAAATTGTAATTTTCACTTTCATCTTAATTAATGATCACTTTCGTAACAATTTTAGTTAGATTCGTAAAATTTTGTTCAACCAATTGATAATTGAGTTTCATTGTAGTAATATCAATACATAGAGTCCAAAAATGATTGTTCTTAACTTTAAAACGAACGGCAAGGCGACAAATTACCGGTAGGGGTGAGCAAAATGGAGTATGAACCGAATAACCGAACCGAACCGAACCGATTTAATCATTTCGGTTCGGTTTTATCATGCTCGGTTCGGGTTCAGTTTTTGAGAATGGAAAAAGTATAAATTTCGGTTCGGTTCGGTTATTGATTCATTAAAAACCGAATTAACCGAACCGACCGATTAATATTATACTGATTATTTTTTAAAATTTTTATGGACCAATTTTTTAAACGTTGCGTTTTGAGTTGAACCCTTCAAACGTTACTGGTTATTCGGTTTGCAAATAATTCGGGTTTTTAAGGCTTATTTCGGGTATTTGGTGTAATTCAGTTTTTCGGTTTGCAACCGAACCGAACATATACTTCAATTCGATTTTCGGTTTTTAAGTAAATTCAGTCGGTTTCGGTTTTGTAATTATGGTAATTCGGTTATTTCAGTTTTGGAAATTCGGTTCGGTTCGGGTACCGAACCGACCGATGCACAGTCCTAATTTCATCATCTCATCCAAAGAGATAGAAAGAGAAAAAAAAGAGAAAAGGTTGAAAATTATTCTAGTAAATATTATAAGAGTTGTAATTTTTTCTTATATTATCAATAAAAGTATGTTAAATAGTTTTTTTTATTTATTTAAATCTATCTGGGATATCTAACAAGGATAGCAACAATTGGGTCGATCAATTTGATATCCAAATCGAACTAAATCAAATTTTTTTCAGTTTAAGATTTTATAAATCAAATTGAACCAAATTTTGATTTGGTTGATTTGATTCAATTTTTTACATATTTTTTGAATTCAAAATTTTCAAACCAAACCAAATCAAATTTATTGGTTTGGTTTGATTTTTTAGTTTAAACCAAGATATGTTCACCTCTAGCAACAATAAAGATTCCGTAAATGGTGATAATGAATTCTTTATATGATCTGGATTTACCATATGAAATTATGAACTTATTAATAATATGATGATATATGTTAATTTTTATTAAATATTAAATATTTATTAATTATATATGGATTAATATATATTTATTATTAATTATTTGATATTTAATAAAAAAATAACATATACCATCTTAGATTTATAAATGATGTGAGAATTTTTCAATGAACAATTTATTTCTCCTACCAAAATAACAATCCAAGTTCCGATGGATGAACCTTACCGATAGAGCCTTTGAATCACATTAATTTCATTCTAAGTTCGAATTATTTTCTTTCATAATTTTCATTAGTCTAATGGATGAAGGTGGTTGTAGTAGTATAGAGTTTTTGGTCATAATAGGGATACAGACTTGAGGAGAAGGGCGATCTGTGTGATTTTGCATGGATATTCAACTGCTCGATAAGCATTTAAACAAGAAGGCAGTCAAATTTTTAGCTACAAATCTTTGCGAAAACAAGGCAAAGCAAGTTTTGCACAAACTTATTAACACAAGGAAAATCTCTCTTAACCAATCTTAGCAAGAATGTCATTCAGAGTGGACACAGTCTGTGCATAATACTTCTCGGCCTCTGGCGAACTCTTAATTTTGGCTGCATGATCCAGCTGAAAAACGAAAACCGCCAGTTTCCTTTAGCATTTTAAAATGAAAAAAAAAAAACTGAAAAAGGAAGGAAAAGGAAAAAGCTCTTGCTGCTTAATATACCTCACTGATGGTGGCGAACAGCTTTCCAGAAAGGTCCTTGAGCTGTTGCTTCTGATCTTTTGGTTTAGCAGAAATAATGGTTTTGAGATCATAGCGAAGATACTCAGCCCTGAGGCGAAGATCGTTTATGACATATGGCCAAGCTTTCTTGTCAATGTATTGCTTAACTCCCAAAATTTCCTTAGCAGATTCCTTGGCCCTTGCTAATGCCGCTGATGGGTCTTTTGCTTGTATGAAAAACCTGTCCTTCAGTGGCAGATCCAAGTCTCTAGGTTCATCAGAATTCAAAGTTCCAGCTGCCAAGATGCTCAACATTACAACCCGCAATTATCACATAATTCCAATCGCATTAAGATTGATAAACTTCTTTAAAATTGATAAACTTACGCAATCCACCGGAGGGAGGGGGAGGTGGTCCAACCTTGATAGGAATAGCATCGGCAAGAACAGCTTGAACAAAAGACCCAGAAGCCAAACCGGCAGCAACCAGACCAAGAACAGCTCTCCGGCTAGTTTCAGCTTCAGCAGACACTTGCTGGGCTCTGACAGTGAGACCAGGCCTTGAACCCATTGGAACCCTTGTGTTGGTAGGCACGTTCAAGCGGGTCGAGCCACTGATCTGAAGACTGCCTTCAAGAGCAGCCAGAGAATTGCCACGTAAACCATGCATTGATGCCATTGCTTGTGCCATAACTTGTCCTCCCCACTCTAAAAGTTTATTGTCTTGTTGTTTCAAGTAATAGAATAACAGAGTGTTTTCTGGAATTATAGTTTCAGGATTGGAGTTCTATGGATTTTGACATGTTTTGGATTTGTGATTTTTTTAAAATTTTTGTGATGTAGATTGGTTCTTGGTGATCAATCACCTTATCACCTTATCTGCCTCTATTTTTCGACTTGGATAAGCTGGATACCATCTCCACCAATAGCTGCTTCACATATGGTCTTGTTTTTGACATGTTGCCACGTCGGCTTGGGCCTTCTATCAACTGCTGCTGTACTGACTTATGAATTTCTCCGTAAATTAATTTTTTAAAACATTACAAGTGCCAAAAAAATATGTTTACGTTTAATAAATTTAAAATTGGTATAAAAGATTAAAGCAACACATTTTATCTTTATATTAGATCGAGAAACATGATTGAAGGATGAGAAATTGCTAATTCATAACGAAGTCATCAAACCACTCTAATTAACTACTAAAGTATTTTGTATATTATCTCTGAGAAAGAATTAATATTTTTTCTTAGTAATAATGTAATAATTCTATTTATAGGAACAGAGAAAAGAGAATCAAATGAAGAGTTCTGGTAATGACAACTTTATCAAATCCTATGACATGGATCATTGGTTTCAAATCAACCAAACCAACATCAAATGCAGTGAACAATATCTTTGATCTGAATTTTTGTTGTCTTGAAACATATAAAACAAGTGATTGTGGTTCGATGGTGGGCTAAGCTGCATCAAACAAATCAGACATCCTCAGCCGTTATCGAGGATATAACTCTCTAATCGAAAATTCATTGATCGAAACTGGAAGCATTTCATTTTTGGGTTGCGAGGACTGACTCACCCTTGAATCATAATCCAATGAAGATGAGATAACTGATACATTGTCGCCGCTGTTCATGTAAAATGCTGGGCGAGATGGTACTGTTAAGGTAATCGGGTAGCTACTTAGCGTTACAAGTACAGATCCATATAGTAGGCCCATCAACCACGGCCCATCATTATATATCATAAATCTTTCTTCATATAGTAATTAAAAATTGTTGACGACCACAGAAGTGGGTCGGTACAAGCCACTTGGATGACTATGGCGTCTAAAATACGATCTTTTTTTTGTTTTTTTGGAAAAATTAGTCATTGATGCCGTATAGTCATTGACCCTTTGCAAGTTGGAAGTCATGGTTCCTATTCGTTTCAATGCATTTCTTGTAATGTTACGTATATTGCTATGATTTTCTTAAGTAAATTTATTCATTATATATATATTAATTTTTTTAATCGAAGATAAATGAGTTAAATTATGATAGAATATTATAAATGTTCATATGTATTGAATATATTATAAGATTAAAATATATATCTTTTTTTATATGAAATAGTTTTGAAAAATTAATAGCGCATTTAAAATCTTACAAATAATACTAAAACAAAATCATTGATTTGATATTTAATGAAAGTACTGTATCAAAAAGGTTGATAGTGTACATGATCTTCCAAAAATTGACAAATAAATACAAACATATATAATTTTCAGTTTTAGAATTTGAATCAACATGTTATTTGCATAATTTCCATGTTAATATATTCAAATATCACTGCTTGATTATTATTGTTGATTGGGGCAATAAATTTCCATGAGGGTTTCTAGAACAGCCATATAAAGTATAATCCAAAACATTTATTTTTTCAGGCAGATCTGTAAATTATACAATATTGCTGCCATTTACAATTTTTTAATGATAATAATAACACTAATCATTTTTAACATCAAAACAAAAGCTGATTAAATTTTTATTCTATTAAAATAGTAAAAATATTTTTGATGCAACGATATTTTCATCTAATTTTGAAGAGAAAATATTATCACTGATTTATCGTAATTTTAGATATAAAATTATTTTGTATTTTTTGATTTTCTATCATATAATCATTTTTGTAGTTCATAATTGATTGTCCTAAAAAAGTTTATCAATCCAATAAAATTATTCAACACTAATTTGGATTTGTTAGACAAATGCATATGAAAATGAAATAATAAGAATTCTATATCTAATCAACTTGACAAA
The DNA here is from genome assembly GCA_948192965.1 of Dalechampia spathulata. Lineage (NCBI taxonomy): Eukaryota > Viridiplantae > Streptophyta > Magnoliopsida > Malpighiales > Euphorbiaceae > Dalechampia > Dalechampia spathulata. The sequence goes on from CANYBF011070316.1 coordinate 24,272, forward strand.
TAAGAAAACTAAAGAAACTATTTCCTCGTACCAAGAATAGACTCCAATCTAAACTATCAACTTAGCCACCTTCATCGAGGATGCATCTCGCTAAGTGAGGCCTCATTTATTGTCAGTGTAAGTGTTTCATTGTTGGGTTTGTGAAGATAAAGATGAAGTATCGGGTTCATTTATTCTGGGAATGTAAAATCCTGGGCGTGATGGCATTGGCAGGTTAATCGTGCAGCTACTTAGCATCAGAAGTACAGATGCCATGGTAGGCCGATCAGCCACGTTTTCTTGTACACAAAGCAGTCCAACGTGGATGCATCTTCTTACATCTTTTCTTGATCCATTTCTCAAAGTGGGGTCTATAAGATTCTTATATGTCCCTTTCTTCCAATTTCTCCATGCCTGATAGTTTTATTACTAATCAATAGTTTACAAGCATATATCGATCACACCATATATCGATCTGCTATTATATCGCAACCTGCAGAAATCATATACTCCAATCGCATCTGTCTGATTAGGGCATATCTCGAATGTCTTGCGAGTAGAGTCAATAATACAACTTCGGCAGTCGTCTAACCCAACATCACCTCTACAAAATGCAATAGCATTTACTTGGTTAGGAGGTTGGCCGACGGAAAGATTGTAAAATCTTGGGCGATCAGTTTCGTTGTTGGAAGCTATAGACGACAGGAGGGTGCCAAGGTTTCTTTGTTAAATGGAGTTTGCAGCGTAGAAACCTGATTTATCGTAACAGGTATAGTGCATGAAATCTGGCTGAGCAAATACCGGAGAAGCTACTTGTAATAGAAAATAAGAACAGTATATCAACCGTATGATCAGAAAATCCATTAAAGCAGTGGAAAACTTGTTGAAGTTCTCAGATCTAGAACTTTTTGCATATATGGAGAAAAGATGTATGGTATGCGGGAAGCTCCCGGAATTTCTTTCTTTCTTGCTTGCTTTCTTTCTTTTTTTGTGTTGGACCTGTCAAGATGACAGGGACCAATACAAAACGGTGTTGGATCCTTAGACCTTTCCGATAAAACCTTCGTCGTAAAGTGACCAACTTCCGCTCATATTTCAGACGAAGGAAAATAGATAATACTTGAATAATATTCTTAATTAATATTTTAAATAAAATTCCAACTATTTTAATAAATATAAATATGTAGTAGAAAAAAAGAATTAAATATATGGTTGTTCTCAGCCAAAGAAATTGCTCTCTTGGCCCCATCGTTACGGTGACAGGTCTTGGGTGCCTGTCAACTAATAATAATTTTGTTAAAACGTTACAAGTGCGAAAACTAAGTTTCACATAAAATATCATCTTTTTTATTTATAAAATAAAATGAATATTTATTTTTAATAAATTTTTAAAATTGGTATGAAAGGTACAACAAACATGCTTTTATCTCCATGTTGGATCGAAAAAAGGGTTAGATGAATAACAAATTGCCAATTTATAAAGAGATCAAATCAGTCCAACCAAATGCATTATATGTATATAAAACAAACAGTTGGCTTATTTAATATGATAGTATGAACAAGATTTGAAGAATATCCCTTTATTACATTGGAAAAACAATGTAACGGATCTTCCTTTTTAAATATATTATCTTTGAGAAAGAATTAATATATTTTTTAATTATTTTTCTTTTTTTTTAATAATAATGCAACACTTCCATTTGTAGGAATGGAGAAAAGATAATCAAATCTATTGAATATAATGAAAAGTAAGAAGTTCCTTTGAAAAGAATTTGGATACCTAGAGATGAGGATTGATCTTTCAATAGAGAAAAGAGTAAATCTAGCCGATATTCAAAGAAATTAAAATATCAAATTATTATGCAAAAATTCCTTAGAACGTTCGTTAAAAGAAGTAACGATAAACTAGAAGTAACAATTATCTAAATCACAGGAAACATGCAAATTAATCACATCGCGCAAGTTCTGATAGTAAGAAGTTAGAGGTGTTGTAGTACAAATCCGATGTCTGAAAGTATTGTTAAACTTACGTGGATGTTAGCTTGATCGTTAATTTTGCTTAGTTCGTTGGAGAATCTATAGCCTTGTTTTCACTTTGACGAAAATGAGATCATCTTTCACAATATTCCTGAAAATCTAAAACAGTGGAGTGTTATTTGTTTAGATTATTTCACAGTTGATCGAGTGTCGCTTCCGTCAAATTAATTCCTTACTTAGCCTCACGTTTGGAATTATAAATTTTGCAGTATTGGAAGTAAGGGTCGAATCCCACAGAGACGGTTTCACCTCACTTAATCCTTTGCGTTTAAGAATAAACAAGATGAGTTGGAAAGTAATTGTAATAAACGAAACAAATAAAATAAATAAAATGAATTAGAGAAAATCAATAAAAAGTAATTCTCCCAACCGAAAGCATCAAGTATTCATTAATTGAATATGATCACGGATTCAATAATAGACCAAAGGCAATATTAGCACTAAGCCGATTATAGTTTGCTGAGCAAGTCTCACATGCCCCAATCTTCCCTTACTTTGTAAGACGCCATGAAACAAACTCTATGAAACGCCTCTAATCCCAAGATAGACAAGGTGGAAATAGATTCTCACTAAGTCATCCCGAGACCGCATTAGAAATTAGGAAGACCCGACTCTAGTTAACAATTGCGACCCAGCATCCCTCGTGTTCAAACTAGATCCTTTAACCCACAGAAGTACTACCGCAGATCGCAACCAGGATAGCATCCTGCTTTATCACTCCAGCAAGTCGAGTGACTTTTCCATACCAAACAACCTACTTAGCAATATGCTAGAACTTAGAAACATGCAACAGACCTTATTTACATGCACTAGGAACAACAATGGTTCTATGCGACTCAGAATTAGAGATAATAGTGCTTTGCCAATGGAATTAGGATCAATTAGATCTCACATAATCATTTAATGAATGACTTGAATTGCTTCCAACTGGGAAAAGAATCGCCTAACCTAGCATCATTGACGAATTCATCATAAATATAAAATAAAAATAAAGAAAATAAAAACAAGAATTAAATTAAAGAACGAATGTAAACAAACTAGGACTAGCCGAAAAATAAAAACTAAGGATCCCCTTCTACATAGGAGCATTCTCCTATTTATAGAAGACAAAAATAATAATTAAACAAATAAAAATAAATAAATAATTATCCTAATCTTCAGATGGAAGACTTTGAAGTGTCCTCAATCACTTTTTCGTCCACGTCAAGGAGTTTAAATGCAAGTAAAACTCATCCTCGCCAAACTCCAAAACTCGTTCAGATGTTGCCGTTTTGGCGTCCCTTATGCCCGCAAGCGGTATCAGCTTCCAGCTCGCAGGAATTTAAGTTGGAGTCAACTTCTTCTTCCCAAAACGCACTGCTCAGGTCGTATCAGCCCGTCTTATGCCCATAAACGATGTCTTGAAACTCTAAAATCCAAATAAGCTCTAAATCTTCCCATTTAAGCACGTTTTCCAAAACTCACCATTTTTGACCTGCAAAATACGAATTGTGCACAAGTCAACTGTTCTAACAAATAAATAGTGCTAAAATGGATGCTTTATGGGCATAAAACATGACACTTTGACGCTCGATCAACAGTATATTGTTACCTTGTCTAAGTATCTGGTGTTTAGCCGATGGTATGTCTGAACAAAAAGGAAGAGTTATGGTAATGACAACTAGCGAAAACTTTATCAAATCCTATGACATGGATCATTGGTTTCACATAAAATGCAAGATTTTGCTTTTATTTATGCAATGAACAATATATTTGATCTGACTTTTTGTTGTCTTGAAACATATAAAACAAGTGATTGTGGTTCGATGGTGGGCTAAGCTGTGTCAAACAAATCAGTCATCCTTAACCGTTATCGAGGATATAACTCTGTAACCGAAACTTCATTGATCGAAAGTGGAAGCTGTTCATTGCCGGATTGTGAGGACTGAGTCACCCTTGAATCATAATCCAATGAAGATGAGATAACTGATTCAGTATCCCTGCTGTTCATGTAAAATGCTGGGCGAGATGGTACTGTTAAGGTAATCGAGTAGCTACTTAGCATTACAAGTACAGATGCCATAGTAGGCCTATCAGCCACGTTTTCTTGAACACAAAGCAGCCCAATGTGAATGCATCTCAATATTTCAGTGTTTCTTGTTCCATTTCTCAAAATTGGATCTATAAGACTTTCATATGAACCTTCCCTCCAATTTCTCCATGCCTGCGAGATTTGTTAGTCAATGTTGATTGATAGACATGAAACGGTAACAAGAAGGAATTGGAGTTTATCTCCAAGTGGTTTTACTTACATAGGTTAAAAGATATTCTGAGTTCTGATCTTCATTTTGGAAGCAACTATTCTTTTGACCAATTATGATCTCTAAAAGCAGCACACCAAAACTAAAGACATCCGATTTCATCGAGAATTGTCCATGTCTTGCGTATTCTGGAGCCATATACCCACTGCAAATAAATCGATTAATTGATATTTTAATTGATCACATAAAGTACATATGTAGGTCATTAATGCTCAATACATATCAGTATTAGATGTTCAACTTATTTTCGTACTTACTAAGTTCCAACAATTCTGCCTGTACTCCCTCGAGTTTGATCCGCTGAAACTAGTCTAGCCATGCCAAAATCTGAAATCTTTGAATTCAGTTCATCATCCAATAAAATATTGCTAGCTTTCAAGTCTCGATGAATGATTCGTAGTCGAGAATCCTCATGGAGGTAAAGAAGTCCTCTAGCAATACCACCAATAATATTATACCGCCTATCCCAATCTAGGTGGGTTTTTTTCACCGAATCTACGCATTCATACAACTTCATGATTCAGATTTCTCTAACAAGACAAACTCTAGCAGATTTCAATTTGCATCGAAGTTATCATGAAATCAAAATAGATTATTAGGCTCACCAAAAATGAAATGATCAAGGCTAGCATTAGGTACAAACTCATATATCAGAAGCCTTTCTTTCCCTTCCAAGCAAAAACCAAGAAGTCTGACTAAATTACGGTGTTGAAGCCTGGCTACCAGCAAGACTTCGTTTTTAAATTCCACATCTCCTTGCCCTGAATTGGTTGAAAGTCTTTTGACAGCTATATTTTGTCCGTTGTTAAGGGTACCCTGAAAAGATAGAACAAAAATCAATCAGTCCGTTAAAGATCTAATTCAGATATCTTAATTTGTATCTAACTTTTACCTTGTAAACCGCACCAAATCCACCTTGACCCAGTTTGTTTTCCTCAGAAAAGTTATGCGTTGCAATCTTGACAGTGCCAAAGTCGAAGTGCAAGGATTCCACAGCTTTCATTTCATCCTCACCTTCAGAAATTTTAAGCACAAGTTAATGCAGATTAATGCAAATGGAAAAATCTGAATATTCATTTATTTTCTCTTACTTCCGATGTCTTTCGTTCGCTTCCTCACTCTCAGAAAGATGCATATGACAAGTATTACAAAGATAATAATAGGAACAACAATCAGAACGATAGTTTGTGCTTTGTTGCTCTTCTTCCCTGAAAAATCTGCTTGTTAGAAAGGGTAAATCACAAGTCATAGAGTGACAAACAACAAAAAAGGTAATAGCTATACCTCCAGCCGCTGGAGATGGAGATACAGGCGTTGACGGTGGCGGCATTTGTGGCGGTAGTTGTGGGGACGACAATGGAGCATCAACTGCAGCATCAACAAATTGATAGGTTTCATACCTGACGTTGCAGCTTGGTTTCAATACTCTCCCTCCTTCTCTTCCACCACTAGCGTTTGGAATCTCCCCAATTGCAGCCGTCAGGCAAGTATCACACTGCTGCTTGGATAAATCAGGAGTGCATTGAACAAGTCCATGTATCGTACGAGTACCAGCAACTATATTTCCTGTTGCAAATTTCAGGGTAGAATTTCCTGATGCAGCTTTGTTTCTAAGCGTTGCAAACAATGTATCCAGAGCTTGATTGAACAGATTTAGATCGATAACATGGTTCCGGCTCCGCATATAAAATTTCGGGCTTCCTTCCATAACTCCAAATATGGATTTGTTAGAGAATCTGAGTAAGCAGTAATCATAAATTTCAATAGCTTCCATCTGAATAGGGCATGTCCGCTGGATGAGACGGGTAGAATTGGCGACGCAATCTCGACAAACATGAAGCGGAACGTCGCCTCTACAAAGTGCAATTGTATTAACTTGGTCAGGAATTTGACCTGCAGAAAGATTATAAAAACCGTAATCAATTGCGGTGTTTGATGCAAGAGAGGAAAGCACGGCATTGAGGTTTCTTTGATAAGTGCTATTTGCAGTATAGTTTCCTCTACTGTTTGAACAGGAAGATCGCAGCCTGAAATTTTGCTGCATGGTAATGATAGCTAAATGTACAAGAATAACGTACGGGAAAATCAAGAATCTGAAAAAATTCATTGTTTTGAAATTATTATTCATCAGTTTGGGATTTGAAAGCGATGAGTAGTCCATGCATTGTTCTTAAATATATTAGAAATAACATTTTTTTAAAAATGCTTTTAAGTTTAATAGAAATTTCCTTTTCCAGTCCTCGCCCTTTGTCACGTGGGACTTTTCCCCGGTGTCTTTCTCTGACCACACAGTCACTTCCAATTGGAGTAAGTTCACACCGATTTCTAAGAAATTCAAAAAATTACTATTAATATTTCAAATGAAAATAAAAATTTAATAATATTTCAATTGGATCATATTATATAATTTTGTTACCAGTATGGTTTTTCCAAAATAACATAAAAACATGTTATTCACATAATTTTCATGTGAATATATTACAAATAAATAACACCTCAAGCCTCAAGTAAAAACTATAAGGTTATAATTATTTAAAAAACGTGAAGAATTCTTGTAATAGCATAACACCATACAAGAGAATAACACAATAAAATAAGAATAAGACATAATGATTGAGTGAATCTAGTTACTTATCTTATTGATGAATATGATTTATATAATGATTCGATTGTCTTGATTGTTATCATTGTCTAGAGTGTGGATAATATCCAAGGCTAGTCACTCCCCTTGAAGAACATAACATGAAAAGACATCAAAATGTTTCATTTATCATACCTTAAAATTACATAAATTAAATATAAATAAAAAATCTCTATTCTATCTATTAGTATGAAAACCTTTACCCCTCACACTAATAACCTGTTTGAACTACTAAACTAACTTAGATTTCACTACATAGATTTCACTTTGATTATTATTGTTGATTGGGTCAATAAATTTCCATGAGGGTTTCTAGAACAGCCATATAAAGTATGATCTAAGACCTTTATTTTTTCGTGCACATCTGTAAATTATACAATATTGCTGCCATTTACAATTATTTAATGATAGTAATAACACTAATAATTTTTAAGATTGAAATAAAATCCAATTAAATTTTTATTCAATGAAAATAGCAAAAATGTTTTTGGTGCAACGATATTTTCATCTAATTTTGGAGGGAAAACTATCTTAATGATCTTTTAAAGAAGGGATGAGGATCATTTTGGGATCAAAATTCCAACATTATAGATGATTTATTACATTTTTAGATATTAAATTATCTCTTTTTTTTTTATGATAGTGTAATTTATTGTAGCTGATAATCGAATCCAATAAAATTGTTCAACACTAGTTTGGATTTGTTATACAAATGCATATGAAAATGAATTAATAAGGATTTTATATCTAATCAACCTGACAAATAAGAAAACTAAAAGACACTATTCCATCGTACCAAGAATAGACTCCGATCCAACCTATTAACTTGGCCACCTTCATCGAGGATACAACTCGCTAAGTGAGGCCTCATTTATTGTCGGTGGAAGTGTTTCATTGTTGGGTTGTGAAGATGAAGTATCGGATTCGTTTCTTCTGCGAATGTAAAATCCTGGGCGTGATGGCATTGGCAGGCTAATCGTACGGCTACTTAGCATCAGAAGTACAGATGCCATGTTAGGCCTATCAGCCACGTTTTCTTGTACACAAAGCAGTCCAACGTGGATGCATCTTCTTAAATCTTTTCTTGATCCATTTCTCAAAGTGGGGTCTATAAGATTCTTATATGTCCCTTTCTTCCAATTTCTCCATGCCTGAAAGTTCTATTACTGATCAACAGTTTTCAAGAGAGAGCGAACTAAAACTATAACAATGTCAAGCGGAAGTCATCTATAAATGGTAAATACTTACATAGGTTACACGATATTCTGTGTTTTCCCCGTTCTCAATGCAACCGTTTCTTTCACCACTTACGATCTCTAAAAGCATCACGCCAAAACTAAAGACATCCGACTTAACTGAGAATTGTCCGTACTTTGCATACTCTGGAGCCATATATCCACTGCAAATAAATGATAGTTCACTTTCCCATGTCAAGGATCTACGAATTTTATGTTAAAATTCAATATTTATCATCATCTCAATAATTTGTATGGAAACTTACTAGGTTCCTACGATTCTTTTTGTGTTTCCTTGAGTTTGATCCATCATCATTAGTCTAGCCATTCCAAAGTCCGAAATTTTTGGATTCATATCTTCATCCAATAAAATATTGCCAGCTTTTAAGTCACGATGTATTAATCGTAGTGCAGAATCTTGATGGAGATATAGAAGTCCTCTGGCAATGCTGCCAATAATTTGGTAACGCGTCCTCCAATCTAGAAGTGCTCTCTTGACTGGATCTACAAATTCATACAAATGCTTACTTCAAAGTTTCTCTAAACAGAGGCAATACTGAATAGATTTTGGCAGGAAATCAGAATAGATTTGAAAGCTCACCAAATATGAAACGATCAAGGCTAGCATTAGGCACAAACTCATAGATAAGAAGCCTTTCTTTTCGTTCCAAACAGAAACCAAGAAGCCTAACTAAATTCCGGTGTTGAAGCTTGGCCAAAAACATGACTTCATTTTTAAATTCCCTATCTCCTTGTCCTGAATTCTGAGAAAGCCTTTTGACTGCTATTTCTTGCCCATTACACAGCCTACCCTGTAATAGCATTTCTTAGTTACATTCAAACGATTCCAAATTGTTGTGTCCCTTCAACAATCAATATATATTTTAACTAAGGCAAACGCTTGTGTGTATTACCTTGTAAACAGCACCAAATCCACCTTGTCCAAGCTTATTTTTCTCGCAGAAATTATTCGTTGCCAATCTAACAGTTTCCAGATCCAACTGCAATGTTTCTGGACTTTCTGTTTCATCCACTGCTTCATAAAAGAAGGAACAAGTTAATTCATATACATACAAATTCAATGTAAATTTCCAACTATATCAGGTTGATTGTTACTCACTTTCAGTTTTTCCCTGTGCCCTCTGCCTCTTAAAAATAATGCAGAAGCAAATAGAAAATATGATAACAACACTAGCAGTTGGAACTACGATTAAGACGATCGCCCTTGCTATATTGCTTTTCTGTCCTGAAAAAATAATTTGAGATTAGTGATAGAGATTTAATATGATTTAATTAAATCCAACCCAGAGTTCACATCCTAAGCCTGCCTTTTGTAAATGAAGGACCAGGAGGCTCTGGCTCAGGGTTTGGCAAGGTTTCATGTGAGGGAGGCGCAAATTGTGTAGCATTAACATTTGGGTTATAGAAAATGTTATTATTAAACCTGACATCGCAGCTGGGTGTTATCACACTGGCAGTAAGCTTCCCTGCACAACAGTCTCCAATATATGAGATAACCCGAATCAGACAATTTTCACATGCATAACTAGACAAGTCAGGACTGCATTGCATAAGTCCAAACACTTTTTGAAATCCAGCAGTTTCATCTCCTGTAGCAAATTTTCGAATTGAATCTGCAGTCTGGTTTTGAAGCCTCTGCAACAACGTTCCTTGTGCCTGAATGTACCGAGCCACATTGGAGGCGTTCTGGTGAGTTACAATACTGAAAATTCGTGACATATCTACCTTACCATATATGGATCTGTTATTAAATCGCAGCCTGCAGAAATCATATACTCCAATTGCATCCGTCTGATTAGGGCAGATCTCTAATATCTTGCTAGTAGAGTTAATAATACAACTTCGGCAGTCTTCTAACCCAACATCACCTCTACAAAACGCAATAGCATTTACTTGGTTAGGAGGTTGGCCGACGGAAAGATTGTAAAATCTTGGGTGATCAGTTTCATTGTTGGAAGCCATAGACGACAGGAGGGTGCCAAGGTTTCTTTGGTAAGTGGAGTTTGCAGCGTAGTAACCTGATTCATCGTAACAGGTAAAGTGCATGAAATCTGGCTGAGCAAATACCGGAGAAGCTACTTGTAATAGAACACAAGAACAGTATATCAACAATGTGGTCAGAAAATCCATTTTAAAGCTGTGGAGAAGCTGTTGAGGTTCTTATATCTAAAACTTTTTTGCATATATGGAGAAAAGATGTATGGTATACTGTACGGGAAGTTCCCGGCATTTCTTTCTTTCTTTCTTTTTTTTTTTTTTCTTTTTTCTTTTTGAGTGTTGATCCTGTCAAGATGACAGGGACAAATAACTACACGGTGTTCGATCCTTAGACCTTTCCAATAGAACCTTTTTCGTAATTTGACAGACTTCCACTCGTATTTCAGACGAAGGAAAATCGCCAATTCTTGAATAATATTCTTAATTAATATTTTAAATAAAAAAGTCGATATGTTATATGAAACTGATTACTAATTTTTATTTTTGAAATTTAAATTAATCTTTTGTAAAATTTCAACTATTATCAAATTATTGGAATATGAGTAGTATATTTATTCTAAATATAAGTAATAAATCCTAAAAAAAATTAATATCTCAAAATTACTCTAAATTAAATATACTTAATTTTAAAATATTTATAAAATAAAATTTGAAAAGATGGTTACATTTTATTCTAAATTTATTAAATTATTTTTAATGATACATTCTCATATTTATATAATTTCAATTCATTTAAAAATCTATCATGAATTGCTGATTATGTGTACTATCTTTGAAAGCATATGTAAAGATTGTCAACTTTAAAAATTAATATGTAGCAGAAAGAATGAATGAATTAAATATATGGTCGTTATCAACCAAAGAAACCTTGCCCCCATCATCGTCACGGTAGCAGGTCTTGGCGTGCCGATCAACTCATAGGAACTGTATTCATGTTTTATACTTTTTTGGTGCAATGGCAGAAAGACGATAAGCTGGTTGGTAAATAGTCAAATTCTAATTATATTAATTTAATTAATATGATTTATTATGGATTCATGAATTTGAGTTAAAGATAGTAGTTGATGAATAGAGGTTTATAATTGGCATCTACCAGAATACTAATTCAAAGAGAATGCAGAATTAAGATAAGGGTTATTGTTCAAGCAACAGATGCCAATATATTTTTTCGAGTGTTCTTTCTCTATGATTTCTGATGACAGAACAAAACTGCTTATACATAAATGAAATTGGGCCAACACTCTTTCTAACTTGCTGTTGCAATCCTTGTTAATTAGCAAACTGATGGCAGAGAGGATTAAAGTAACACCAGGAAACCGCTGAGGATGATTCCCACCACTAGCTTACTTGTTTTTCCTGCAAAACCAGAATCACATGTTGTCCATCACTTTTTATTGCTAAGTTTGATAAAATGTGACAAGGAAACTATACCTGTTACACTGGCTGCATTTCTCGGCGGCTGAGGAGCTGATGCTGCTTGGGGTGATGGCGGTGGAATTGATACTGTTGGTGGTGCTGTTTTAATTGAAAAACCAAAAGAACAAAAAAACATGAAACAAACATCTTACTTGTAGCAAGAAAAATTTTGACAGAACTGAGAAATTTTACCTGTATCACCAGTCGGAGCTGGGTTAGGTGCTGCTGGTGATTGCCGTGGAGTCGATGATGGTGACGGGGCTGGTGACGGCGATGGCGAGGGTAGTGGTGATGGGGATGGCATACCAGAGTCGGTTTCATAGAATGGATCTATCTCATATCTGAAATTGCAGCTGGGAGTCAAGATTCTTGCCCCTTGCTTTCCAGCAAAATATTGTGGAATCAACGAGGTAACGTTATTTAAGCAATTAGCACAGTCCTGCTTGGACAAATCTGGCGTGCACTGAGTGAGTGCATATATCGTTTGTTGATTTTTGATGGTTGCAGAACCGGTGGCAAACTTCTGAAGAGAATCGCCAGAGGCAGTTCTATTTGTCAGATTATCTAATAGCGTTGTTACAGTCTGACCGAATTCCTTCACATTTGAGACATTGTTGGGGTTGTACAGTAAAATGTTTGGATCAAATTCCAGTTTTCCAGATATGGAACGATTTGTGTATCTTAACATACAATCATCGTACCAAATGATGGCTTCCTTCTGGTTGGGGCAGAGCTGCTCGAGTTCCTGGCTAGAGTTGTTTATACAGCTGCGGCAAGTGTCATGCTTTTTATCACCTCTACAAAGTGCAATTGTGTTCACTTTATCATTGTTTTGGCCGATTGAAACATTGTAAAATCCACGGTTGATTTTAGTGTTAGAAGAAAGGGAGGTGAGAACGGAATCGAGATTTGATTTGTAGGTACTGTTGGTGGTGAAATTACCCGTTTCCCCACAAGAAAAATACAATCGTTGTGGTTGTGTCAAGACAAGAAGTTGAACAAAGACGAGGAAAAAGAAAAATACTAATAATCTTGAAGAACCCATTCCTAATTGCCTCTAGCAGATTTATTTCCAGACTTTCATAACATAGATTCCAAGGTTTTCTAGCTAGTTGTAAGAGACACCCTTTAAAATTAACAAGGCCGTAGATAGGCTTTCTTGGTCTGGTTGGTTGAAAATTTATTATCAAAGCAAAAGAATAGGACTAGTGGATAGACCGAAGACTTGGAAAATCGAGTCTGAATGCAAGTTGCCCACGACTCCTGGCTGTAAAGATGAGTCAACGAAGCAAGTCAAGCTACTTTGCTTTAGGGATTGAAGTATGGAAGATGAAATAAGAAGTGGTGAAAGCTATTCGGCGCGGAAACTAAGTGGGTCTATAGAAAAAATCAATTTTCTACATGCTCTTTCGTCGTAGCCTCATCTTTGAATAACTTTCCGGAGGGCATTGATGAAAAGGACACCTTGTGATGATTTGGCATCCATCCGAGATTTGCGTTTTAGTGAAGGAGGGTAAACCCCTTTACCCATTTAAGGTTTTTGAATATACATGTTAACAACTTGCACAAATTGATGATCATCATCATTCTTGATCGTCATACCTCTTTATAAACCAAAAATATGAGATGCTACTTTATAAATAAAAAATGTAAATGCTATGGATTATCATTCATGATCTCATAATCTAATTATGATTTTATTCTTAGAAACTTGCAGGAATCCTATAAAATAATTAATATTAGTATTTAGCAGAATTTTACATGAATAATTAATGAAGGATAAAAATACTAATCCCAAGAAAATGTGTAATTAAGACAAAAATTATTGTCAAGCAATCTGGGCTATGAGCTCTTAGTTTTTCTTCTTTATGATTTTTGATCACCGAACAGAACTGCTTATATATGATTAAATTTGCCCGATACTCTCTTTGCTGTTGGGATCTTGTTAATCAAGACTGACGAGGAAAGGATTAAAGTAACACCACTAAAACGCTGAGGATGGAAGCCGCTATTATCTTGCTTGTTTTTTCTGCATAACCAGAATTAAATAATGTAGAGCATGTTTTAGCTTTGAGTTTGATAAAATATAACGAAGAAATTACTATACCTGACACATTAGCTGCACTTCTCGGTGGTTGAGAAGCTGTTGCTTGTTGTGGAGGTTGGTTAGGCGGACTTGACGGCTGTGGTAACGGTGACCGTGATGGTAAATGCGACGGTGACGGGGACAGCATACCAGAGCCAATGTCATAGAATGGACGTATCTCGTATCTTAAATTGCAGCTGGGTGTCAAAACTCTTGGCCCCGTCTTCCCAGCAATATGCTTTGGAACCAATTGGGTAGCAATATTCAGGCAATTATAACAGTCCTGCTTAGACAAATCTGGCGTGCATTGAGTTAGTGCATATATTGTTTTGTTATTTTTACAGTTGCAGCAGCCGTCGCAAATTTCTGATGCGAATCACCAGAGGCAGCACCACTTGTCAGGTTTTGTAATAGGGTTTTTATAGCTTTATTGACATGATTTAGCTTGGAAATATTAGTCAGGTTGAAGAATAAAACAGAAGGACTAAATTCCATGTTTCCAAATATGGAACGATCGGAGTATCTTAACATACAATCATCATACCAGGTGATGCCTTCCTTTTGGTTTGGGCAGAGCTGCTTGAGCACTTGGCTAGAGTTGTTAATACAACTTCGACAAGCATCAGGCTTCTTATCTCCTCTACAAAGTGCAATTGCATTCACTTTATCATTGTTCTGGCCGACCGATTCATTGTAAAATCCATTGTTGATTTCAGTATTACTAGAAAGGGAAGCGAGGACAGAATCAAGATTTGATTTGTAGGTGCTGTTAGTGGTGAAATTACATGTTTTCCGACAAATATATGACAGTGGTTTTGGCTGTGCCAAGTTCAGGACAGGAAGTTGAAGGAAGATGAGAAGAACTAAAAAAATCAACAATGTTGAAGAACCCATTTGTAATTGCTTATTTCAGATGTATTTCCAATATTTTATAACATGGATTCCAAGTCCTTTTAGCTAGTTGTAAGAGATACCCTTGTTGAATTTGATTTGGTTTTACATGACAGGTAACTTGATAACTCCAACTTATTACCTAAATTAATACTTTAAATTTGAAATTTGATTTGATATCATAATCTAAACAATTTAATTTATATAATTAAGTCAAGAGCTTGAAGAACGTAAAGACTTTGAAAAATTAAGCTGTTAGTTACTTGATCGATTTAGCCAAGGGCTAAACTTCAAACCCTTTTCTAGAATGCATTGACAAAAGGTGTATCCTGTGATGAATTTGGCATCCGAGATTACCCATATAAGGTTTTTGCATGCATATTGTAACAACATAACTAAATTGTAGAATTTATTTATTAATTTTAAATGAATACGTCCAATTTAACATTAATATACAAATGGATTTCGATTCATTTACAAGCAAGTTTCGTTAAAAATAATTTAAAATATTGATAAAATAAGTACAGAATTACTTCATACTAAATAAGAAGTTTCGGACCTTGAGGTTGTACACTGATTTTTAATATGAAGATTGAAATGACACATTTCTAAATCCAAAATTTGCAGGAAAGAAATGATAATAAATGGTACCAACGTTAAAAGACAAGATACTACTTTGGAGCCATGGATTAACCAATGAGCTTCAATCCTGAAACCTTTGCCTTCCAAAATGATCATGCATTTATTAAGAAACTGAGCCTATCTGCAGAAGTTGATTGGTTTGGATATTCATCGAGGATACACTTGAGTAATTGATTCCTCATCGACGGACCATTGCATTGATTTGCTAGTATTATTAGATTTATCTACCTCTAACCCCTTCATTGGCATGGTCGGTCCTGATCTGCTATGGAGAAATAATGCAGGTCGTTGAGGCACAGGCAGGGTAACTGAAAAACTGTCCAGCATGAGAACTACTGTTGCCATTGGTGGTCTATCAGATGGATCTTCCTGAACGCATAGCAAACCTATTTGGATGCATCTTAACACCTCGTTTCTTGAATACGAATCTTTCAAACTTGGATCGACTACTTCCATCGGTGTTCCAGCTCTCCAATTGTTATAAACCTGAAAAATTGGAAGGGAATTACTATCCTGTTTCATGTGTTGGGACGATATTGGCATTATTGAAGGGAAAAGCATTCTACTTACATAGCTCAGAAGATCATGAGCCCCATCCTCCTGATAGAAAGAAGTATTCTTCTTTCCAGTTAGAATTTCGAGAACTAAAACACCAAAGCTGTACATATCTGACTTGACAGAGAATTGTCCATGCATTGCGTATTCTGGAGCCATATATCCACTAAAAAGTGGAGACCATGGATACAGCATGTCAAATTATACGAGGCACAACAACTGCATAACTTTGAACACTAACCATTGAAGCAAGACAAAAACAGGGGAATTTGCAACTTACTAAGTACCAACAATTCTGTTTGTATTTGCTTGGGTTTGATCGACTTCAAAAATCCTAGCCATGCCAAAATCTGAAATTTTAGGATTCATATTTCTATCTAATAAAATATTACTAGCTTTAAGATCACGATGGATGATCGTAAGTCGAGAATCCTCATGAAGGTATTGAATCCCCCTTGCTACTCCTCCTACTATTTTATAACGTTTTGACCAATCCAGTTGCCCTTGCTTTTCTGGGTCTGCCGATTTGGGAAATCAAGCATTCAAGTCAGATTGCGGCAAACTAAAATCAAAGCAAATAAATTTGTATTTTTCATGATAAAAAAAAACAATGGATTGTTGGTAAGATCCAAACCGAATAGAAAGTAGTCAAGACTCTTATTAGGCACGAATTCATAGACTAGTATCTTTTCTTCTCCCTCCAAGCAAAATCCTAGTAGCCTCACTAGATTTCTGTGTTGAAGCTCAGCTAGCAATACAACCTCATTTTTAAATTCTTCGGCACCTTGGCCTGAGCTTCTTGACAGCTTTTTCACAGCTATTTCTTGCCCGTTAGGAAGAATACCCTGCAAATGTATTTCCACCGATCATTTGATAAATTCACCAAGTTTTGTTAGCATCTAAGCTTTGAAGTGCAATTCAGAGTTATAGAGCATTTATCTCGCCTTGTAAACAACACCGAATCCACCCTCACCCAACTTGTTGTCAGCAGAAAAATTAGTGGTTGCAGCTTCGATCGTACTTAGATCTATTTGCAACGACTCTACAGTTGTGACATCAACTGCAGCTAACAGAAGGAAAATAATAATATGAAAAACAGAACACAGAAAATAGTATCTATTCTGTAATCAGTAAAAGAATTTCTGTTACCACTATTTTCATGCGCAGCATCACATTTCTTTCTTGCCCTCCTCCTCAGGAAAAAGCAGCCTAAGCTGAAAAGCACAATGGAGACGGCAATTGGAGCAATGATGGCTACTATTGTGACGGTTGAGATGCCACCGTTCCCTGCACGAATTTTCAAGACATCTAATGGTTAATATGATGGACTTGCTAGCTACCATCCAACGATTCAAGCTCAAATCCTGAGTGATAAACACGTAATTGATATAAAATCAGTATCAAGTACTTCCATGGTTTTATGGATACGAACTGAATTTGCTAATCATGTACTGAACGTGTCTTATCGATTTGAATATAATCATATCTTTTGATATTTTAATAAATATTCATCCGTAAAACACACGCATGCCGATAAATTCTTAAATTCACACAAGAAAAAAAGTAGAAACAGATCAAACAATTTAACTCATTGGTAGGGATGGCCAAGGTCGTCATAATAAATGAATTTCTGTTTTTGTGGAAACAAGCGTTGATTGAACTGAAAGAAGAGAGGGAAAAGAAAAACTTAACCTTCTGGTTGCGGAGTTGCTCCTGAACCTACAGGCGGCGGAGGAGGAAGAGGAGCTTCAGGTGATGGTACTGGTGGCGGTGGGTCAACTGCGGTAGCGTTATAGAAATTGTATAATTCAAAACGGATGTTACAACTCGGAGACAACACTCTTCCTCCTTGCTTTCCACTACAACAACTTGGCAAATTTGTGATAGCGTTCTGAAGACACTGTGAACAACCATTGCTGGATATATCGCTCGTGCACTGTACTAGGCTGTACAGTTTCTGAAATCCATTAAAATTCTCTTCTTTTGCAGCAAATTTTTTAGGTCCTCGTGAAGTATTTGAAGCTTCATCAGCTAAGTCATTCATAGTTGTCGCTAGAAGGTCATTAAAGCTGCTTGGGTCTGATATATTCTGCACATTCCACAAATATACCATAGGTTGTGTATCCATTCTGGAAAAGAATGATTGGTTCGAGTAACGCAGGAGACACTGATCGTACCAAACAACGACATCTTTTTCAACGGGGCAACGCTTGACGATGTCCTCCGTAGCAAAAGTGGCACAGGCTTGGCAGACATCAGCGCTCAAGTCACCGCGACAGAGAAATAAACCATAGACATCGTTAGGATCCAGGCCGGAAGAGGTATTGAAGAAGCCAACAGTGTTGTTAGCGTTGTCATAGAGGGAAGAGAGGAGATTCTTCAGATTGGTATGGTAGGTGCTGTTTGTAATGAAAGTGGTGGTGTTTGAGCAGAAATGATAGACGTATTCGGGTGGTGACGTTTGTGCTTGTGTTGTAATTGGAAGGCTAAGCAACAGAGCAAGTATTTGGGAGAAATGAATTAGAGCGATCATCTCTTCTGGTAAGATAAGAAGATCAAATGCTATGATCTTTCTGACAAAGGTTGTTCCTGTTTTCTTGGAAGCACTTTGTCTGAAGGTTCTGGTCGAGATTGGGGTTAAGACACCATGAAAAGCATGAGTTTTCTTCCACATAAGAGAAAAATCAAAAACCCATAAAATCAAGTCAACTGAAATAAATTTCAGACCCAAGTTTTAGATGATGTGGCAAGTTAATTGAATTCCAGCAACTTTTTCCAATAAAAAATTCACATATTAAAATGAAAATGTTATGTTAAGTGTATTAAATCATACGTATGGTATAGACTAGTCAAAGCAAAATATTTTAAAATTATGTTGGGGAGTGGTGGACCGACTCATTGGTTTTTGGCATTAGCGCTTGTGGACTGTACGGCCATTACATTTGTCTTTGTAGGGAGAATTTTGATTTAACCCAAAGGCACACATAGGCCCCTATATTATCACAGAAGGTTCTTGTTTGTGTGGCTTGAATTATCCCACTAAGTCTCTTAAGAAATAGAGTATTATTTTTATAAATATATTTATTCCGTACTAAATAATTTAGAAAACACACAACGTATTGAAATTACAAAATTATATATAATATTTATGTGTGGAAGAAATTATGTCTCTGATATCGAAAAGTCTATATTTTTTAACAATGTTATCTGGTTTAGGAGAAAGAATCCCAAGACAATTCAACATAATAAATGTGATTTTGAGGCTCGACTATTAAACATATTGAACAAGTCAATGACAATAAGCTTTTTGATTGCTTATGCTCTTCAATTTGATGCATCTACTATGATTATTAGTTGTACTAGCAAGAATTTACGAGAAAGCGTGTGGAATTAAAGAGCAAAAGCAATAAAAAAACGTATTGATCATCTTGCACACTTGCCAACATAAAAGCTACTGATGACCTGGTAGGTCTTTGTTTTGGATCATCTGGCACACTTGACAATCCGATGTGAATGCATTTTAGCACCTCAACCTTCACACTCGACTTCTCCAGTATTGGGTCCATCAATTCCATTCCTTTACCCTTATGCCATAGTTTCCAAGCCTGACAGGTTACCAGGAGCATTAGCTACTGCTAGTCTTTCCTTGGGAAGGGAAAAAAAGTGCGATGAACAATAATAGAAACATACATAAGTGAGGAGGCTCTCGCCTTCTTCTGCATCATAAAATCGATTGTTTCTTTTTCCACTTATCATCTCCAACAAGAGAACTCCAAAACTGTAAACATCTGATTTCATTGAAAATGATCCTTCCATGGCATATTCTGGAGACATGCATCCACTGTTGAAATTCAAGTGAAAAATAATAGAATTAACTAAGCTACCTTCAAAACTGTGAAATGTTGATTGCTTCATTTATAATAATAATCACATTAAGGATAACAATAACATGAAGAATATTAAGATGCAGATAAGCGCATGTTAGGAAACTATATCCTTCTCCAAGCCTATGTTAGCAAACAATTATTCTGTTAACCAAGGAAGGAAATTCCATAGCCTTTTCGTGCTCGCAAACAAAGATCTGAATTGCTGAATGGCATTCGTGATAAAATGATGGTATTCAGCATCATCCTTTGAATCAAGATTTGAATGATATCACAATGGTTTGTTGCAGCCATCCTAGGTGGTTTTTGAGGAAAGCAGAAGGGTACTTAAACAAAAATCTAGCATATGAAATAGAAAGGACGTCAAGTACACTAGAAATACTGAAGGTTCTAAGAGAGGTTTCACAGGATTTTATATATTGGAGTTGTTGGGTTTTGTTAACAGACAACGATATGCTCATGTTGTCTAATAAAGGATTGTGCTAAATCCACATCTCATTCTTTTAGCCCCATGACTAGGTCAAAAATTGCCATAGGAATTCAGGTTAAGCAGAAAACTTAGAATATAACAACACGACTAGGAAAAGATCAGAGAGATTTCCAACTTACTGAGTTCCAACAATTCTGTTTGTATTGTCTTGTGTTTGCTCAACTTCGAAGATTCTGGCCATACTAAAATCTGCAACTTTTGGATTCATATCTTTATCTAATAAAATATTACTAACTTTAATATCACGGTGTATTATCTCAAGACGAGAATCCTCGTGAAGATAAAGAATTCCTTTAGCTATCCCTTCCATTATTTTATAACGTCTTGGCCAATCCGGTTCCATTGCTTCTCAGGGTCTACAAATTCAGCAAATGAAGCATTCATGTCAAATTGCAAGAGGTTGTGGTCTATGCAAACAAGGTTACAAATTCTACATCGCGAGGAAAGCAATCAAGGTTTTGAAAGGTCCAAACCAAATAGAAAGTAGTCGAGGCTTTTATTTGGCATGAACTCATAGATGAGAATTCTTTCTTCCTTCTCCAGGCAAAAGCCAAGTAGCCTCACTAGATTTCTGTGTTGAAGTTTGGCTAGCAATACAACCTCATTTTTAAACTCTTCTGCACCTTGCCTAGAACTTTTTGATAGCTTCTTCACAGCTATTTCTTGCCCGTTAGGAAGTATACCCTACAAACGTGTTTCCACCAATCGTTTGATAACTAAGCTCTCATATTAGCATTTAAATCTTAATGGAGAATTTAGAATTTAATACCATCTCTAACCTTGTAAACTTCACCAAATCCACCTTGACCCAACTTATTGTCGACAGAGAATTTGTTTGTAGCAGTTTCTATTGTACTTAGATCCATTTGCAAAGACTCTGCCGTTCTGATATCATTTATAGCTTCATAACAGGGAAAAAGAAAAAGAAAAACACAAGACAAGAGGATTAAAATTTAATATGCATGTTATAATTAGTATAAGCTAGACATTTTTATTATTTTACCATCGTCTTTCTTCACTACGTCGTACTTCTTGCCTGCTCGCAGCTTGAGGGAATAGCAGCCTCCGCTTAAAAGTGCGACGAAGAAGGTAGTTGGAACAACAATGGCTACTACTGTTACAGTTGAGATGCCACTTTTCCCTACATAAGTTGTGAAGTAATCTTGATATTTACTCCGAATGGAGCAAAAAAAGGAACTAAAGTATCCTGAGAGGAAGATGAAAGAAACAACGGAAAATTTTTATTATAATTTGATTTATGATTTATGTTATTTTTATGATTTTTTTAATGTTAGTAAAATTTTATTATTATATATATTATAATAATATTTTTATTTCTTAAAATTACATTATTATATATATTATTTAAAATTATATTATAATACCTAATTTTAATTTTAATAAATTTTATTATTATATCCATGTTTATAATAAGGGTTAACATTTTATTATTATGTTATATAGAATTCATATTTTGTTTTAAATACATACTTATCTTTAATTCATAAATTTAATAAAAAAATATAATAATATTTTAATTGATTCTAAAGATATAATTAAAAAATTTATAACAAATCCTTTATACTTATTATTATTAATCATGTTTTATTTTTAAAAAAATTATTATTTTTAAAAATTAATTAATAATATTAATTTAATTATAATAAAAATTAGTATTTTATTTGAAATCAAATTCATATAATATATATTTGAATAATTTAAATAAACATTACTATTAATATTAAAATGTTAAAATAGAAATTCTTTCCATAAAAATTGATATTTATATTTAACTAAAATTTTTAAAATAAAAATCAATATTTATATAGAAATAATTTTTTCATTTTAAATAAGAATTAATATTTATTTTTAAGTATAATATATTTAGATAAAATTTAGTTTTAAATTAAATAAAAATTAATTTTATATGAAAATAAAATTATTTTTTGATTGAAAAACAAATATGTCATTTTGTTTACCCTTCCCTCATGCCTCTTTTCTTGGTTATTTTCATTTGCGATTGAGCAAGAAAATATAATGTTTTAATGGAGAAATAATGGCATGCCATTAACTTAAATAATTATTTTAATTTATAATAATTAAATACAATAAGAAGGATTAAGAAATATACGAGTTTGATGGAAATAAGCATTATAAAGCTTTTTCTTATTGAAAACATAACAAAAAATAAAAACAAAAAGAATCACCTATACCTTTTGGTGGCGGATTTAATCCGGACTCTATCGGTGGTACTGTCAGTGGTGTCTGAACTGCGGTAGTGTTATAAAATCGGTATACTTCAAAACGGATGTTACAACTCGGACACAATACACCTCCTCCTTGCTTTCCATTACAACAACTTTGCAAACTTGAGATAGTATTCTCAAGACACACAGAACAAACAATCAGAGTTGGAGATATCGTCCGTGCACTGCACTAGGCTGTACAGTTTCTGAAACCCTGTAAAATTCTCTTCTTTAGCACCAAATTTTTTAGCTCCTGGCGACGTATTTGAAGCTTCAGAAGCTAAGTCCCAAACAGTAGTCGCTAAAAGATCACTAAACCTACTTTGGTCTGTTATGTTCTGTGAATTCAACAGATATCCCATAGGTTGTGTGTCCATTCTGGAAAAGAATGATTGGTTCGAGTAACGCAGGAGGCAGAGATCGTACCACATTATGGCAACTTTTTGAAGGAGGCAACGTTGAACGATGTCCTGTGCAGCAGCAGTGACACAGGCTTGGCAGTCATTAGGGCTGGCGTCACCGCGACAGAGAAATAAACCATAGACATGGTCAGGATCCTGCCCGGCAGAGGTGTTATAGAAGGTTGTTGCTTGCTTTGTTGGAAAGGGAAGACAAGAGATTAATTAGATTGGTATGGTAAGTGCTGTTTATGATGAAAGTGCTGGCGGTGTTTGGGCAAACATGATAGCGATATACGGTTGGTGGCCATTGTGGTTGTGCTGTATGGGAGAGGGCAAGCAGCAAGGCAATTATGAGGGAGAGATGAATTAAAGGGATAATTTCTTTTTAAGGTTTCTGTCTTAACAAAGGTTGTTTCTGTTGAAGAACTTTTGCTTGTGGCTTTGGTAATGAATGGGCGAAGAACAACATATGGGAGTGAAGAGTACATATAGTCTGCATATTGGAAAATTCTTACAAGTAGATAGAGTTAATTCTATGTTATTATCAGAAAAACTTTTGGAGAGGTAATTGTCTTGTCAAAAAGATATTAACTATTTTTAGAAATAAAAGAAAAGCCGAAGAAAAAGGATGTTACCACCAAAGAAAAGGCTAAGGAAATAATATCCAAAAGTGATTAGTATTCTAATTTAATCAAAATATTATTTTTTTAAATAAATAAAATAACATAGATGATAACCATCGGGTAGTTGTATAAGAGGAGACTAAAGGAAGCAAGTGAAAAATGGTATTCCATGCTTAACTCAATGAAGAATTTTATTTAAAGAAAATAAAATAATAAAATTTGAAAATTAATAGCAACTTATGCTTGATTTATTTAAAACATATTTTACATTAATTAAATTCATAATATTAAATATAATAGATATATGACCCTTCTAATCTAACATCATAACTATAATTATTAGTTATAATAATAGTTTTAAACTCAAAAGGATTATCACAAAGCAAGAGGTCAATACCTTGCACTTCATGACAAAGGGACGACCGAGAGTCAACGGTAGTATTGAAAAAGATGGCGATTACCATCTTGACCCCATTGATAAATTAATTTTCTTTTATGATTTACTTATATAAATGAATTGATAACCTTATGGAAAATGATTGCACATTCAATATATATATATTATTACCGACATCATTAAATATTTCAAAAATTATAAAAATAACTTAACCTTTAAAAATATTATAGAACTTAGCAAGCCAATTTGCATTACAAGTTAATATAGAATATCATATTGAGAAAATATTTCTTGCATTTTTTTAATATTCAGATGATTGTATTTTTCAAAGATCAGGTAGTTTGCTATTATTATAATAAATAAATAAAAATTAGCAAAAGATTACGATGTCTCTTTGCGTGATAATTTCATATTCTTTTGAAAAAAATTATAATAATATTAAAGATTTTTTCCCTCAAAAATTGTTAATCGTGTGTTCACCGCGTCTAGCTTGAAAATTAATAACTTATATATATATATATTACATTTTTATATTTTTATTTTTATTTTATATCAATTTAATTTTTATTAAAATATTTATCCATTCTTAATTAAATTATATTTTAATTTTCCTCTTTTTGAAATTTTTACTTTTCAAATTTCTCATTTTCCTCTACTTTTCGCTTTCTTGCTAATAATTTTTTTCTTATTTTTCACTCCTCCTCCTTTTTTCTATGAAATTGTGACCCTTCTTCTTATTATCTTGTGATTTTATTTTTTTTATTTTTTCACTATTATAAATACTAGAGTTTCTTAACGTGCGTTGCACGTTAGGATAAATTTTTTGACCCGTCATTTATAATAATTTTATATTTTATGTTTTCAAATTTTTTTGACCCGTCATTTATAAACATTGTATACTTATTTAAAATATTATTTA
>CANYBF011070324.1:0-22742 GCA_948192965.1 Dalechampia spathulata
GAAAACCTAAGTTTTATTTCCTAGTTTTTAATTTAATTCAATCGGATTAATAGAAACAAACTAGGTGGCGACTCCACAATCCACGCTTGCTTTCAAAAGTTAAAACCCGTTAACAAGCCGGAAAACGGATTGAAGCTCACATTCACCCTTTTGGGCTAAGGATGTTTCCTTACACTCCTTTTATGGAACCTTAGTTTCCTTAATATTTTTATGAACTTAACCCACCAATTCTTTCATACTCATATTTGTAAACTTACTTTGACATTCTATTGATAGATGTCATGTTGACTTATAGTGCCAATAAATACTTTTTTTATATATCTTTGCTTTCTTCTATATCCTTCTTAGAATAGAGCTTGCACTCTTATTCTCCTTTCTATTAAGTCTTATACCCATACCTAGCATAACATGCTCCTGTAGCATAATTAATAACCTCTTAAGAAAGGAAATCATTAATTACACTATAAAGGATACGTAAGTTTTTTTTTATGATATAACACTTATTTTTTCATCGTTATGTATGTGTACCTGAGTATCTTAGCTATCTACAAATAAGGTTCATTACATTTATGTATCATATCACATTTAACATTCATATGTATATATGTCATCATACATCATCATATCATGCATATATAGTGATAAATCCATCATTCATATATAATTATGTCATCATGCATCATCGTCATGCTTATCAATGCAAAACATAGTAATACTATACTTATATACATCACAACACATAATAGATACTACTACCAAAAAAGTATAAAAAGTGCTACATAATTTGAATCATATCTCAGAGTATGTTATAAAAGTTCAAATTGCTTTTAGGATAAGGCTTTATGTAAGTCCCAACTTTTGCTAACTGCATATTAGCTAGTCTCGTTGCTCTTCAAGTAAACTAGGACCTGCATTCATCTAATGAAAAATGCTGAGTATATAACTCAGTGGTGCTATAAATATGAGTACATATCATAATTCAATGCATTAGATAACATATAAGTAAAAAGATATAAGTAATAATCATACGATAATATATTATTGTCATTTCATTGTATATATCATCATATTACCTTAACCAACTATAAATCACATGATTGGTATAAGAATAAATACCATATTAAGCCCATTGTAACTTTTCCTATCATAAACATTATACAAAAGTATTATCATTTACATTTGTATGTATAAATGGTATAAGTACATATAAATCACTTCATCATCAATAACCTTTATGATTGCATCATGTATAAATGATAAAGTATGTCTGTAAGAATGCATTAATGCTTTGCACTCTTCTTTTGATTATTTTGTATAATATTTTATCACTCTATAATATTATGATAATCTACTTCATATTGGATCCCTCTATGTATTAGTACTCATCTCTCATAGGAGGGAAATATAAATGTAGTTGTATGGTTCAGCGAACCTATATTTTTACTTCCTATCAGGAAGGTTGCTATATGATTCCATTGAGGGAATCTGTATTTTTACTTCCAATCAGGAAGGTTGACCTAGTACATTTCCTTTCGTATCATATCTCTCCACCTTATAAATTTTGTATACTTATCATAAATATGCATGTATGATTTTATGATTCATGATATGAAATTTAGATGATGTATAATGATCATATGGAAAGTATATCAGATGATATCATCAATCATTTGTATCCAATTTATGAATAATATCAGCATTTTAATGTAATTACATTATTTCAAGACCTTAAGAGGGATAATAAAGTAAGAAACATAAACCTATCACTTTTCCCTTATCAAAAACTTTGGCAGATGTATGAAATTCACTATTATAACTTGTCACATTTCCATTTCATAACCACTTAGTATTACTATTCATACATTCTAATCAATTTTCATACTTAGGAAGCATTCAAGTATCATTCCATAGCATTACATTTTGAAGAATTTCATACACTACATTAAAAGGATGATTGTCTACATAAGTCATATTTATGTGTAATGACATGCAAATGCCGTATTGATACATATTTATAAGGTTTAGGATTGTTTACATAGGTATGCTATATTAACCTTAATATTATATTTTATACCTATATTCATAGGTATAACATTGAGTTTTATTACTAAGTAACTTTAATACTAAGTTTAGATGACTTAGATACTATATGTGTTAGTGACTGAAACATGCTTAGGGAGTAATATTCATTTAGTAAGTTACTATTCATTTGATCATTTTCAATTTGAATTACTTTGTATTTTGTATATTATTTTGATGTATAATGGAATGCCTAATTGCCTCACATTTACATTATGATATGTACCTCTTTAATGTTACTTAATAGAAGTATAAGATCATGCATTTAAGGATTTAAAACAAAATTTCATAATGAATTACTTTAGTGCTAAAGTATGCATGCATTTCAAGTTCATACACATTCTATCTCATGGAACAATTCTTATTGTGCAAGCATTTTGACTAAGTAAATGACCTCTAAATTAAGTGATTCATGGACTATTAGAAAATAGACTCAAATATATTTCCAATGATATATTCTATACTTAATAATTCAATCATTAAGGCCTCCAAACATCAAATTTCCAAATGCCAATAAATCATACCTAAATATGACAAAAAATGAGCATATTTGGAGCATAAAAATGACATGAATTTTTAGACTATAAAAATGATTTTGAAAATTTATGATATTGGTACCATTGGAAACTAGATTCAAAGAGCTTTCCAACTATATATTATACATCTTGTAACTCTAACATTAAATGGTCAAAATGCAATTACTGTAAATCCTTAAATCTACCTTTTTACCATTCGGTTTCAACAAGTTATATACACTTAGTTTGCATGTCTCATTTATGGTATTCAATCACCTTTAAATCTTGCCCTAATATACATACACATGCCTTTACATGTTACTCATATTACCAAATCATGTTTGCAACATTCATGCACCAAAATACCACTTAAGGTAGCTATACATAAAGGCACACACATGCTACCCCATTGACACCATTTTAAGCATAACTTTTGCAATTCATTCCAATTGCCTTCAAACTTGATTTTCCTCATTTTAACATCATAACTCATCATTACCAAATACAATAAAAAGATTTAAGGCATTAAACTAAAAATTAAGAGTCATTTTACATAAGTGCAGAATTTAGGCAGCAAGCATTTTCAAGCATTTTTCTCATTTCTAACTCACTTCTCATGCATTTTACATCATCTTCTTCATAATTCCTCACTTAATCCATATCATACACACATAGTACAACATTATAAGAGTCCATTGAACATAATTCACTGAAGGTACATAATTCAAATCCATGCACATAACATTACAAAAATGCATCAAACATATGTATTCAAGCCTCTTTTTTTCATCTTCCATTAATAATTCATCAAAAACTACACTTATTCTACACTTTCCCATCATAGCCAAATCTCCCCTTGTAAGCACATAAACTCCAACAAAAAATAGCAAGGAATAAGAGCATATACAAGAAGAACTAAGTAAAAACAAGCTTAAAAACATAAATTTCATCAAAAATTACCTTAGGAATGCATTA
Organism: Dalechampia spathulata; assembly: GCA_948192965.1. Lineage (NCBI taxonomy): Eukaryota > Viridiplantae > Streptophyta > Magnoliopsida > Malpighiales > Euphorbiaceae > Dalechampia > Dalechampia spathulata. The sequence goes on from CANYBF011070324.1 coordinate 3,570, forward strand.
GGTTTGAATTGGAAAAATGGAAAGGAGAAGGAAAGGAAGAGAATTCAAAAATGGAGAGGGGAGGAAATGAATTATTGACTTAAGCTTCCTCCTTTACTAAATATTTATTTTCTTTTTTAATTAATCAAGGAGTCAAGGAAGGGTCCAATCATATAGTAACACTTGTCACCATCTTACTGGTTCCTTCCTTAATTTCATTTCTTTTCAATTTTCTTTAATGATTTCTTATGATTTTAATTCCATACAAAGCATAGCATACATGCACATATTGTCATACATCCATACATACTTTTGATTTCCTAAAATACCCCTTTCTTTAAGTGAAATTACCAAACCCTTACTTTCAACTTAACTTATTTTTAATTCTCACTTCATTTATACTTTCTAATTGACATTCTAACATATACTTTCTATATAACATTTATACCATGCATAAACATTGCTTTTCACTTATGAATTTCACTTTTAATATCCTTTAAAACATTCACCAAAAACATATTTAAGAGGCATGTTATGACCATTTTCATTTCATTTCATGTCTTTCATTTCTAATTTTCATGTCTATTGGAATTGTATTCATCCATAACACATTCATAAATTTTATTCTATATCAAAGCATCCATAAAATCATTATGGATTCATGCATTTCATGCATCATTCATTCAATCATTCTAAATCATGTATAAAATGCAAACATGTAAGGATGGTGTGAATGTAGATGTGACAACTCTCTCCCCATAAAAAGAATTTTAACCTAAAATTCTAACTTGATGCTATAGGAAACAGGTGAGGGTATTGCTTTTGTATCACTGACTCATGTTCCCAAGTAACATCTTATCCCGTATGATGATTCTATAATACTTTTACTAAGGAAATACATTTATTCCTCAACTATTTTACCTCTTTAGCCAAGATCTTTACTGGTTCTTCACTATATGATAAGTTAGGTTGTACTTCAATAGTTTCTACCATTATCACATGAGATGGATTTGATCTATACTCCTCAACATTGATACATGGAAAATATTATGAATTCTATCCAATTTTAGAGGTAAAGCTAACCTGTAAGCCAACAATCCCACTGATGTATGTTATCACATATTATGTTTTGGATGTTTTTAGGTTGTGTTTATGCACCAATGTTGTTACATTTTGCTTTCATTATTGTGTTTTTAGTGGAATTTGATGTGTGTGTTAAGTGTGTAGCTTAAGGAAGGGAAATAAGAAGAATCAAGAAGTTTTATGCATAGAGGAGCAACTCCACGATCGTGGACCTCAACTCCACAATCATGGAAGAGGAGCCAAGATGGAAGGAACTTATTGGATTATTCCATGATCGTGGACTCCAACTCCACAATCGTGGACTCCAACTCCACAATCTCCACGATCGTGGACCTCAACTCCACGATCATGGAAGAGGAGCCAAGATGGAAGGAACCTATTGGATTATTCCATGATCGTGGACTCCAACTCCATGATCGTGGACTCCAACTCCATGATCATGGAGTTAGAGTCCACGATCATGGAATAATCCACGATCGTGGAGTTGGAGTTCATAGAAAATTACCTGAGACCTACTGAATTTTTCCACGATCGTGGAGTCAAGGTCGAAGTCCAAAAGGAAAGTTATTGGAAAAGTCCATGATCATGGACTCTAACTCTATGATCATGGACCTGAAATTATTAGGTTAAATGGAAGACGACTTGACAAAAGATAAAGGGAAGAAAATGGATTCCATGTGAAGAAAGAAAATAAAAACTCTTAAAGGGCATTAATGGGCAATGGAGTCCACATCATAAAGGAGTGATGGGCAAAGAAATGGACAAAAATCAAAGTTGGGGCAAGGGTGACCTCCACTCAAGATTTAAAGGGGAAGACCATTCACCAGAAAAAAGAGGGAGATACGGGATTCTAGGTAGCCTGCTGTCTAGGGTTTTCTCCTGTTCTTGGTATTCTTCATTTTTCTTGTATTCTTGCTATAAGCCATGAGTGGCTAGATACTTTTTTTATAGGATTTGATTTTTGAATCCCTTATGGGGATAACTGTTTGTGCTTTGTTAACATTGCTATGAATATTTAATTCTAAAGTTTTATTTTGGAAACAAACCTCTGCTTTATGATTACAACGAGAGTTGGATTATAGAATGTTTGTTCATTGAGAGATGTTCAATTATAAAGGTTAGTTTTCTGATTTATTACTTATGCTCTATGATTGCAACAAAAGTTGAATTGTGGAAAGCTTATCCATTCTGGTTAGGTTAGTGTGTGAGAGGGATCTACATGCTCCTAATTCTTATATTATTGCTAGATAGTCTCCCTAATTGGAGGACATTGAATATGACTAAGGCATTCTAAAGATTAGAGTGAGATTTAATTGATTTTGCCTCGAGAGAGGGTTTTTGATGTTATGGGATATCTTGGGTAGCAATAAGCACATGATAATTATCCTAGCTTGGTGATGATGATTTCAAGTTCTATGTTCCTCAACAATTATTTTACCCTCCAATTCTAAATCCATTTTCATCTTTTTACTTAAATGCCTTTGCAATTACCTACTTCTAAATACCAATCTCTTTTTTTTTGCTTAAACAAACCAGAAATCTAAGTAGTGGTGGATAGACTGCTAAATCCTTATGGGATCAATTTATACTACAATAATTTGTATACTTGCAGTGAAGTAGTGAATAAAATTACTGTTGTCACATCCACAATCAAGTGTTTGGCACCGTTGCCGGGGATTTATGAGTTTAACGTCGCTATAAAGAAAGTAAAGTTTGATTTAAGCATTTTTGTATTGTTAATACTTGGTTTTAGTTATGTACATGTATGAGCAGGAGAACCAAGAACTCTCAATCAACATTGTTAGAAGCTTGTGAAGATCTAATAAGGCTTGAAAGAGAGAACCGAAGAATTGCTTAAGACAGAGTTGTGTAGGAAACTACAGCAAAAATAGCAGAAGAGCAGAAAACTCTGATGGATATGGTCAGACCTGGCTTTTATGCTAACCAACAAAGCATCATGAGGCCAGCTATTGCAACTAACAATTTTGAAATTAAGCCAGCTATACTACATATGTTGCAGTCTTTGGTATAGTTTTTTTGTTTACCAAATGAGGATCCTAATGCTCATATCTTAAATTTTCTGGAGATTTGTGATACTTTCATGTACAATGGGGTGACAGAGGATGCTATAAGGCTAAGGCTGTTCCCATTTATGCTTAGGGACAAGGCAAAGATTTGGCTAAATTCATTGACCCCAAGGTCAATTACAACTTGGGACCAGCTTGTACAACCATTTTTGGCTAAATACTTTCCTTTAGAAAAGACTGTAAAGATTATCAAGGAGATCACCAACTTCTAGCAGATGGATAATGAATCTCTATACAAAACATGGGAAAGATTCAAGGAGCTATAGAGGAAGTGCCCTCACCACAATCTACCGAGAGAGTTGCTGCTCTAGACATTTTACAATGGAGTGAACACCACAACCAGAGGGACCATTGATGCAGCAGCTGGAGGGTCCCTGACAAAGAAGATGATAGAGGTAGCATATGAACTGCTAGAGGAAATGGCAGCTATCAATGCACTTTGGGCATCAGACAGGTCTAGAACGGTAATTAAAGAACATAAAGGTGTTTTATCACTTAATGCTGTTAGTGCTTTGTAGGCTGAGGTTGCAAACTTGACAAAGTAAATAAGTAACCTATCTAAAGTATCCAGTTCATGTAAGCTGTGTGGATAGACAGGGCATGCAGTTAGCAAATGAAATGCATGCAAGGCCATGTAGCAGGTTAGTTTTGTGGGAAATATGCCACACTCCATGGGAAGATAAGGTAACAATCCTTACTCTAATTCATACAATCTAGGATGGAGAAACCATCCAAATTTTTCTTGGAGTAACAATGCAGGTAATGTGAAAAAGCAACAACAATCCATACCTCCCCAGCAGAACAATTTTGAGTCTAAAATGGAGAAATTTATGGAGATGCTGGGAACCAAACTGATGAGCCAGGAGGAAACATAGAAGAGAATGGAGGCCAAATTTGATCAAATCACAAAGAACCATTCCTCCTCTATCCACAACCAAGAAGTGCAAGTGGGACAGCTAGTGATAGCAATAGCACAAAGAAACCTTGGAGGACTTCTAAGCAATACTAAGCCAAACCCCAAGGAGCAAGTGAAGGCAATTCAGCTAAGGAGTGGTAAAGAGCTTGTCAATAAAGGTAAAGAGGCTACTAATGTTTATGATGAGTACAGAAATGAAGAAAGGAAACAGAACAATGATGAATCAGGAACTTCGTGTATGCAGAATGAGGGACAAGGAAGTCACTGCCACGATCGTGGAGTTGAGTCCAGGCAGAAGCAGAAGGAGCAGAAGCTCGGACCAGGTAAGTATAGGCCTCCCATACCATTTTCACAAAGGTTAGTGTAATCAAAAGAAAATGAAAAATTTACTGCATTTGTGGGAAAATTAAAGAAATTGAGAATTAATGTAACATTTGTTGAGATGATTCAAGATATTCCAAAATATGCAAAATTCTTAAAAGAGATCCTAGCATATAAACGTACGATCAATGATACACAACCAATCTCATTAACTGAAAACTGTAGCTCAATTTTATCAAGTAAAATTCCATCTAAGTTGCAGGATCTTGGTAGTTTCACCTTGACATGTAAAGTGAGAGATATGTTATTTAACATATGGTATCAACTTGATGCCATATGCCATTTTTCAAAAGATAGGTATTAGAGAAATCAAGACCACATCAATGGTAATACAGCTAACAGATCAATCGGTGAAGAAACCATTTGGGATCATTGCGGATGTGTTAGTCAAAGTGGACAAATTCATCATTTTAGTGGACTTCATGGTGCTGGATTACAATGAGGATGTCAACTGCCCCTTGATTCTAGGAAGACCTTTCCTGAACACAGGAAGAGCATTAGTGGATGTACATGCAGGAAAACTCACTCTCCGGATAGGTGAAGAATGGCTGGAGTTCAGTATGAAGAAGGTAATGAAATGACCAATAGAGGGTGAGGTATACATGAAAGTAGACATAGTTGATGAATGCATGTCCACTATCATGAATGAGGAAGTGCATAACATCATAATAGTGGAGGAGCCTGTGAATGAGGAAGTGCAGAACATCATAATAATAGAGGAGCGTAAGGTAATAAGTGAGGAATGTAGTGAGTCACCTAAAGTAGAAATTCTGGTAAGAGATGCTAACCCTACTCCCCCGTCCATTGAAAAACCACCAGTTTTAGAATTGAAAGTCATGCCCAAACACTTGAGGTATGCTTTTCTAGGTCACAATGAGACATTACCAATTATCCAATAAGCTGACCTTGGTGTAGGAAGATAAGTTGCTTAAGATGGTGCAAAAGCACATCCGAGCTTTAGTCTGGCAGCTGTCAGTCATTAAAGGAATTAGCCCGAACATGGTCATGCACAAGATCAATTTAGAAGAGGATAGTAGGCCTATTCATGAGAGGCAAAGGAGACTCAACCTCAATATGAAAGAAGTGGTAAAAAAGGAGGTAATCAAGCTGCTGGATGCAGGTATTATCTACCCTATATCTGATAGTGAATGGGTGAGTCCTGTCCAATGTGTACCTAAGAAAGGAGGCATGACTGTGATAGAGAATGATAAGAAGGAGTTGTTGTCAACTAGGACAGTGACTGGCTGGAGAGTATGTATTGACTATATGAAGTTGAACACTGCTACTAGGAAAGACCACTTTTCTTTACCCTTTATTGATCAAATGATAGAAAAGATAGCAGTTATTCTTTCTATTGCTTCCTTGATGGTTATTTGGGATATAATCAGATTTTCATATTTCCTCAGGATCAAGAAAAGATGACTTTCACATGCCCCTACGACACATTTGCTTACAAGCGTATGCTTTTTGGGTTGTGTAATACGCCTGCTACTTTTCAGCGATGTGTTATTGCTATTTTTGCTGACATGATTAAAGATTTTATGGAAATATTTATGGATGACTTCTCAGTATTTGGAGTCTTGAAATGCTGCGAAGAGATGAATTTGGTGCTGAACTGGGAAAAGTGCCATTTCATGGTAGATGAGGGAATTGTGCTTGGTCATAAGATCTCCAAGGAAGGCATCGAGGTGGACAGAGCTAAGATTGAGGTAATATCTAACCTACCACTACCACAGAACATCAAAGGTATAAGAGGATTCATTGGACATGCGAGATTCTACTGTCGTTTTATAAAAATTTTTTCTGTTATTGCTAGACCCTTGATGAGATTGTTAGTCAAGGATATTATAGTTGATTTCAATGGTGAATGTTTGAATGCTTTTAATACTTTGAAGCATGCTTTAACCACAGCCTCTATTAACCTCATCGGATTGGTCTTTGCCTTTCGAAATCATATGTAATGCTAGTGATTTTGCCTTAGGATGTGTATTAGGGCAAAGAAAGGATAAGAAATTGCATGCCATTTATTACACTAGTAGAACATTGATTGGACCACAACTAAATTATACCACCACTGAAAAGGAGCTTCTAGCAGTAGTCTTTGTATGTGATAAGTTTAGAGCTTATATTTTGGGTTCCAAAGTCATTATTTTTACTGACCATGCTGCTTTGAGGTATTTGTTTGCAAAGAAAGATGCAGAACCAAGACTGATTAGGTGGGTGTTGCTACTTCAAGAATTTGACATTGAAATCAAAGATAAGAAGGGAGCTGAGAATGCAGCTGCAGATCATCTTTTACGACTTTAAAAGGATGAAGATGATGGTGAAGAAAGCAAGCCTATCAAGGAGGAGTTTCCTGATGAGTCCATGTTCATATTGCAGAAAAAGAAACTGCCTTGGTATGCGGATATAGCTAATTACTTAGCCTACGGTATAGTGCCTTCTGAAAATTTGTATCAATAGTGGAAGAAGTTCTTTATAAATATTAAGAGTTACCATTAATAGGAACCATACTTATTTTGCCAATGTACTGATGGCTTAATAAGGAGATGTGTTTCGGAAGAAGAAATAATACCTATACTAACACAGTGTCATGATTCATCTTATGCAGGGCATTATGAAGCCAACAAAACAGCCAGTATGGTGCTAGAATGTTGATTTTACTAGCCAACAATATTCAAAGATGCCAAAGATTATGTGCTCCACTGTGACAAGTGTCAGAGAACAGGGAACATCTCCAAGCAAGATGACATGCCTCAGTCTTTGATCTTGGAGGTGGAAGTATTTGATGTTTGAGGCATAGAATTCATGGGACCATTCCCTACATCCATGGGGAACAAGTACATATTGGTGGGAGTGGATTACATATCGAAATGGGCAAAAGTAGTTGCAAGTCCTACAAATGATGGTATAGTAGTCAGTAAATTCATTAAGAAGCTATTTTACAGATTCGGTGTCCCAAGGACTCTCATCAGCGATGGAGGAGCGCACTTCTACAATGCAAAGCTTGAAGCCCAGCTCAGAAGATACAATGTACACCATAAAGTCTCCACAGCATATCATCCACAGACCAGTGGTCAAGTGGAGGTGGTGAATCAAGAACTTAAGAGGATCCTGGAGAATTCAGTTAATAGCTCTAGGAAAGATTGGGCAGCAAAGCTGGATGACATGCTGTAGGCCTACAGAATAACATTCAAGACCCTTATAGGAACTACCCTCTATAGGATGGTCTATGGCAAAGCTTGTCATCTACTTGTGGAGCTGGAACACAGAGCATATTGGACTATCAAATACCTAAATTATGATCTGAGAAAGGCCGGAGACAAGAGACTGCTGCAGCTGTACAAACTGGAAGAGCTCAGGCATCAAGCATATGAAAATGCTAAGCTGTACAAGGAGAGGACAAAGCAATGGCATGACATGCATATTAAGGTAAAGACATTTAAAGTTGGTGATAATGTGTTGTTGTTTAATTCCAGATTGAGGTTGTTTCTTGGAAAGCTCAAATCGAGATGGAGTGGTCTCTTCAAAGTGCATCAAACTTTCGACAGCAGAGTAGTGGAATTGTAAAATGGTAGCGGAGAAACCTTCAAAGTTAACGGACAGCAGTGTAAGGTATACCTTGGTGGTTTAACTCAAAAGCCAAGTGAGGTAACATCTTTAGATTAAGCTCCAATGAGGTAAGATCCAGCTGATGACCTTAAACGTAGCATGTAAGTGTGTTTTGCATAAGCAATAGAGTAGTTTCAATCAATTACGTGTTATTATTTTAGTAATTTTTGTGAATTTTTAAATGCATTTGTATGTTGTTAATCTAGTGTAATCCATGTAGTTCTTTACGTTTCAATTGAAGAAAATAGAATAGAATAAAATAAAAATAAAATAAAAGTAAGTGGAAGAGGATTTTTCAACTCCACAATCGTGGATGAGCTTCAAGAATAAGAGGGAAAGTTTCTGTTATTTTCTGCGATCGTGGACTCAACTCCACGATAGTGGACTAGGCAGCCAAATTTGAGAAACCTTCTATTTAATTTAAAGCATAAATTTAAAGAATAATTAAGTAGCCATTTTCCCTCCCATTTCCTCTTCACTTTCCTAACACTAAAACTCTCACCTCCTCTCTCTAAAAACCCAATTTTCCTTCCCTTTCATCATTATTTCAAGAGGATTTTACCATTCGCAACTCCATTTTCCTTTGAAATACATCATCTTCAAAGTAAGATTCTCTCATTTTCTACTCTTATTCTTGATGTTGCTTGATTTTTTTTCTTGATTGCAAATTTGGGTTTTCTTATTTGCTTTGATTTTTACTAGATTAGGGGTAGAATAAGGATAAATTTAGGATGTGTTGGGAATGTCATTTTTCAATATTTTGCAAGATTGTTTGGAATGGGATGCAGTCACGTTCTAATAGAAGAAATGCCAAGATTTGAGGCTCCACGCTCGTGGAGTTCAACTCCACGATTGTGGAGTCAATCAAATGGTCTGAATTTTGAAATTTTTGGTTGCTACTTAACTCAAACATTTTTCTAGCGTTTTGCAGCAATGTCCAAGAGAGTCAAATACCTCGCCAAGCACTCCAAAGACAAGGGAAAGGCTCCAAAAACATCCGCAACCACCGATATAGCAAATCAATTTGGGGAACCCTTCCCTATTTTCACAACTGAGGAAGGTAGGAAATACAAAAAGGTATGCAAGAAGCAAATTATCCTTCCTCGTTATTATGATTGGAATTTGCTTAAGATGCTGGGAGTGCATGAGCCACTCAAAGCCTTGGCTCTAAAACTAGGTTGGGGCAATTTCATTGTAGAAGAACACCCTGTTTACAAAGAGCTTGTGCATGAATTCTACATAACATGTGACTTTGTAGGCAACAAAATTGGTAGAATTTAGTTTAGATTTAGGGGTAGGCCTCTAGAAATGACTTATGACTTGATAGAGGAGGCCACTGAGCTACCCTAGTGTGGTTTTGCCTCCACCCACATGGACTTTAAGCCTAAGACCTTTTGGTCTGAGCTCACAGGGGGTGCATTAGCTTATGACACTAGAAATGCCCCCAATTTGCTGATTAGGGACCTTACCTTGATCCTGCTCCATAAGTACTTAGCTGTTTCTATCTTTTCCAAGATAGAAACCAATAAGGTGTCTACACAAGAGCTCTTTCACCTTTGGTATATACTCAATGGTCATGGTTTCTGCACCACCTTTCATATCATGAAAGGGTTCATGAAGATGGCTCGACCTACGAGCAAGAAATTAGGTTTAGGCCACATTCTTACTGCTATTGCTCATTGTCTTGATATAGACCTTACTGACCTAACCATTATGCCATCAGACAAGTTTTTGGCTAGGTATTTGTATGATGCAGGTATCATAGATGCCAAGGGCAATCAATTCCTTGCCTACGGTGACTGGAAGAGCATCAAACAGAGACGCCTTGACCCAGAGGAGGAAGAAGAGGCGGGCCAGTAGGAAAGTGATGAAGAAGGTGCCACAGTTCCAGGAGAACAAATAGGTGCAGAGGCATACCATCAAGAGGAAAGTGATTAGCAACAACAACAACAAGGCCCAATTGTAACTGTCCAAGTGGACAACAACATTGAGGCCATTCTACTGCGACTTAAGCAAGGCAATGCTGAGAATTCTGCTTGCCTTACAAGAGTGGAGGATTATGTTCTGGATATCCGTAGAGAGCAACGCTACAAGAGGAGGAAGTTGCTGAAATTCTTTAAGCTCTCTGGAATTACTATTCCCTCCCCCACTCCATCTCCACCATCCTCTCCCCCTCATACAGGCATTTGACTCTCGACCCATCCCTTCTTTTATGTATCTATTTTTGTGTGTTTTCGGTGTTTTTCTCACATTGAGGACATTGTGTTCTCTAAGTGTGGGAATGTTTATTATGTGTTTTATTTATGCCAACTTTGTTTATTGTCTATTATTGCTTGAATTGATTATTTGAGTGAATGCATGCTCGCTTGATTGAAGTTTGTTGCATGATTGCATGAATGTTTTGAAATGTGATTGCTTGAATATGGCATGAGCACTTTCTTAGACTTGAGCATGTATTGACTTGAAACCACCCCGATTGGATTAGTTTTTTTTGTAAACTTAACAAATCACTAGGTGTGAGCAGGTATAAATATTTACCTTAGATAATAAATTTGATCCTTCTATATATGCACTAGACAATAGAGCATAAATTTGTGAAAAAAATGCTAAGATGCGAATGTGATGATTTATAATAAGTGGAGGAAATGACTATGAAAAAAAAAAATCAAAAGCCAAAAGGCAAAGAGTTAATTATTCCGCTATCATCAGGGGTGCCCAAAATTGGCCTTGGTGACAAGAACAATGTTACTAGCCATTTGAGTGTAGGTAGTGTGTCAAGTAACCGGGTACTGTCACCAAAAGCATGGGGTATTCGATGAGAAAGACCTACCTCTCAAAAAAGAGCCATAAAGAGAAATAAAAAGAAAGAGAAATAAAATAAATAAAACCTTATGATCCTTAAAACACAAAGAAAATTGGATCACTCACACTTTAAGTTTGATATCAATCATGGAATTGTGTTGTGTTGGCTAGTGCAACTATATGAATGTCTAAGCTTAATTGTCTAAGTTAAACATTTATAGCTTCTCACTACTTAGGGGCTTACTAAGTTTATAAGGGACTATACAAGACGGGTGATGAGAGTTAATAATGTTTGCCTCCAGGAAATGCAATTGCCATAGATTAAGTATTTCATAATTCTTTGTTATGTGTGTCTTTGCTTGAGGACAAGCAAAAGTTTAAGCGTGGGAATGTTGATGTGTGTTATCACATATTGTGTATTGGATGTTTTTAGGTTGTGTTTATGCACCAATGTCATTACATTTTGCTTTAATTATTGTGTTTTTAGTGGAATTTGATCTGTGTATTAAGTGCGTAGCTTTAGGAAGGCAAATAAGAAGAAACAAGAAGTTTTATGCATAAAGGAGCAACTCCACGATCGTGGACCTCAACTCCAAGATCATGGAAGAGGAGCCAAGATGGAAGGAACCTACTGGATTATTCCACGATCGTGGACTCCAACTCCATAATCGTTGAGTTCATAGCAAATTTCCAGAGACCTACTGGATTTTTCCACGATCATGGACATCAACTCCACGATCCTGGAGTCAAGGCCAAAGTCCAAAAGGAAAGCTAATAGAAAAGTCCATAATCATGGACCTGAATTTATTAGGTTAAATGGAAGATGACTTGACAAAAGAAAAAGGGAAGAAAATGGATTCCATGTGAAGAAAGAAAATAAAAACTCTTAAAGGGCATTAATGGGCAATGGAGTCTACATCATAAATGAGTGACGGGCAAAGATATGGACAAAAATCCAAGTTGGGGCAAGGGTGACCTCCACTCAAGATTTAAAGGGGAGGACCATTCACCAGAAAAAAGGAGGGAGATATGGGATTTTAGGTAGCCTGCTATCTAGGGTTTTCTCTTGTTCTTGGTATTCTTCATTTTTCTTATATTCTTGCTGTAAGCCATGAGTAGCTAGATACTTTTCTATAGGATTTGATTTCTGAATCCCTTGTGGGGATAACTGTTTGTGCTTTGTTAACATTGCTATGAATGTTTAATTCTAAAGTTTGATTTTAGAAACAAACCTCTGCTTTATGATTACAACAAGAGTTGGATTATAGAATGCTTGTTCATTGAGAGATGTTCAATTATGAAGGTTAGTTTTCTGATTGATTACTTATGCTCTGTGATTGCAACGAGAGTTGAATTATGGAAAGCTTATCCATTCTGGTTAAGTTGGTGTGTGAGAGGGATCTACATGCTCCTAATTCATGTATGATTGCTAGATAGTCTCCCTAATTGGAGGACCTTGAATGTGACTAAGGCATTCTAAAGATTAGAGTGAGATTTAATTGATTTCACCTTGAGAGAGGGTTTTTAATGCTGTGTGATATCTTGGGTAGCAATAAGCACGTGATAGTTATCCTAGCTTGGTGATGACGATTTCAAGTTCTATGTTCCTTAACAATTGTTTTACCGTCTAATTCTAAATCCATTTTCATCTTTTTACTTATATGCCTTTGCAATTACCTACTTCCAAATACCAATCTCTTTTTCTTGCTTAAACAAACCAAAAATCTAAGTAGTGGTGGATAGACCGCTAAATCCTTGTGGGATCAATTTCTACTACAATAATCTGTATACTTGCAGTGAAGTAGTGAATAAAACTGCTATCGTCACAGCCACGATCACATACTCTCTTTAGAGTCTCATATGGCTCAATAAATTGAGGACTCAGTTTACCTTTCTGCCTAAATCTCATTATTCTTTTCCATGGTGATACCTTCAAAAAATACCTTATCCGCAACTTTATATTCAATGTCTCTTCTTTTTGAATTAACATAAGATTTCTGCCTGTCAAAAGCAGCTTTCAATCGGCTCTTGATCAATTTTACCTATTCTTCTACTTATTGCACCAACTCAAGTCCAACCAATCTTCATTCACCAACTTCATCCCAATGCAAAGGAGTTCTGCACTTTCTACCATATAAAGCTTTATACATAACCATTTTTATGTTGGACTAATAATTATTGTTATATACAAACTCAATCAGTGGTAAATACCTATCCTAGCTGCCTTCCTATTCTAATACATAAGCTCATAACATATCTTCAAAGATCTATATAACCCTCTCGGATTAACCATTGATCTGTGGGTAAAAAGCAGTACTAAAATGTGCATTAGTACCTAATGCCTTCAAAAAACTCACCCAAAACCATGATGTAAAGCAAGGATCTCTATTAGATACAATCGATGATGGAATTCCATATAATCATACAATCTGATCAATATAAAATTTTGATAACCTCTCTAAACTACAATCCATCCAAATAGGTGTAAAATGTGTTATTTTTATTAATTGATCCTTTATAACCCATACAACAACATGTTTAGCTCTAGTCATAAGAAATCCTTTTATGAAATCCATCGTGACTCGATCCCACTTCCACTCCAATATAGGTAATGGATTAAGTAAACTTGTAGGTACCTAATGCTCTACCTCCACCCGTTGATATACCATACACTTAGCCACATATTCTACTATATCATTCTTCATACCAATCCATCAATAATACTACCTTAAATCTCTATACATCTTTGTACTTCTCGGGTGGTAAGAAAACTTAGAACTGTGAGCTTATTCTAAAATTTGTTTCTTCAAGTCTTCATTAGTAAGGATATATAATTGAGAACCATGTTTTAGCAAACCATCATTAGTTATGGTAAATGAAGTAGTATCACCATCTCATACCTTCTTCAACTATTTTTGATACTCTTCATCATTTTTTGCATATTCTTTAATTTGATTGATCAATCTGGCTTTGTTTACAACTGCACACTAGTGATAACATAATCTGGTTGTGCAATAAGAATAGCATTCAACTATTTTACTTCACAAATGATCATGATCAGTGACTGTTGCAAACTTGCAAATGACTTTCTACTCAAAGCATCTGCCACCTGATTAGCCTTTCCTGAATGATAATCAATGATGCAGTCATAGTCTTTATTAGCTCTAACCACTATCTTTGTCTCAAATTTAGTTCCTTCTATGTACCCAAATACTTCAAACTCTTGTGATCGATATAAATGTAGCATTTCTCACTATCTAAGTAATATTACTAAATTTTCAATGCAAACACAATGGTAGCTAACTTTAAATTATGAGTGAGGTAGTTCTTCTCATAAGGTTTCAACTATCTCAATGTATAAGCAATTACTTTCTGATCTTGCATAAGAACACAACCTAACCCATTCAATGATGTATCATTGTAAATTACATACTTTTTTTACAGGGTTGGTAAAGTTAACATAGGAGCTTGCGTCAAGGATTCCTTTAACCGTTCAAAAATCTTTTGACATTTCTTAGTCTAAACAAAAGGAACATCCATAGAAATGTTGTCAATGGTATAGCAATCATAGGAAACCCCTTTATAAATCTTTGATAATACCCTACTAAGCCAAGAAAGTTATGAACTTCACTAACATTTCTCAGAATTGACTAGTTACTTATTACTTCAATCTTGCTCAGATTAACTCTAATACCTTTGGCAGATACCACATATCCTAAAAATGTTACTTGCTCTAACCAAAATTCATATTTTAATAATTTACCGTATAACTATTTCTCTCTCATTTTCTGTAGTACAATATGCAAATGGCTATCATGATCTTCTCTAGTCTTTGAATATACCAAAATGTCATCAATAAAACAACCATAAACTAATCCAGGTAGTCTTTAAATACCATATTCATCAAAGTCATAAAAACTATTGGTGCATTAGTCAACCCAAATGGCATAACCATAAATTTATAATGACCATACCATGTCTGAAAGGCTATCTTCGGAATACTACTTTCTTTAACGTAAAGTTGGTGATAACCTAATCTCAAATCAATCTTTGAAAACACTGCTACACCTTTCAACTAATCAAACAAGTCATTGATGTGAGGTAGCAGATATCTGTTCTTAATTATGACTTTATTAAGTTGTCTATAATTAATGTACAATCGCATAATACCATCTTTCTTCTTAATAAACAATACTAGAGTACCCCAAGGTGATATACTCAGATGGATAAAACCCTTGTTTAGCAAGTCTTGCAATTGAGACTTTAGTTCTTTCAATTTTGTAGGAGCCATTCTATACGGTGTAATAGAAATAGGTTCTATCCTTGGTAAAACTTCAATCTCAAACTCAACTTCCCTCTTAGGTGGTAGTCCAACCAACTCATCTAGGAATGCATTTGAATAGTCATAAACTGTTGGTATTTTTGATATCTGTACTCCTTTTTATCCTGTGTGCTAGTATAGTTTCATAACCCTGCTATAATAATTTCTGAGCCATTACTACTAAAATCAAACTATCAATCATCAATGGCACATTTCCTCAAATCTGTACCATGCCATATCTCAGCTATCAAAGTGTCATCATCTTTTAATTATAATCCATAATTGCTTGATACTTTGATAACTAATTCATACCTAAAATAATATCATAGTCCCAGAAAGACATTTCCATAAGATTGGATAAAAAACATATACCTTGAATAATCAGTGGGCATTGCCTATAAATACTATTAACAGTCATTTGTGACTTCCTCTATGTAAAATATTATATATAAGCCATCATGTCTCTGTAAACAATGATATATGTACACTTATAGTGCACCTGTAATAACATTGTCTTTCATTTCATTGTAATTGAGGAATAATGCATGACTCTGTACATGTAATCATGCTATGCATTCTCCCTCTGATTTTCCTGTAATATATCATTTCATTTCTGGTATATACTAGATCCTATATGTATCGGTACTTATCTCCCGTAGGAGGGCAATGTGACTGTATAGTTTAGTGAACCTATATTTTTAATTCCAATCAAGAATGCTGCTATATGATTTTGTTGAGAGAATCTGTATTTTTAATTCCAATAAGAATGTTGACCCAATACACTTCCATTTTATTTTTATATCATTTCTCTCTTTTCCCACCTTACATCTTCTGTATGACATGTCATGAATATGAATATGTATGTAAATGATTCATGATATGATACGCATGCATTGTGCTTAATGTCATGATGAATATGGAAATTAATAAAGTATAATATTAATCTTCCATCATATATCATTATTCACAATCCATATCAATTAATATTTTATGAATAAAGAAAACAGATATCATATAGCATCTCTGTACTTGTGAAAATTCACCTACCGACCTCATTTAATAGATTGGAATATCATAAAATATAAACTATATACTCTAGCATTCATTTTCATTATAACAACTATTATTCAAAAGCATGATACATATATCATCACGGAATATTATCCTTTATGCCATAAATTTTCAATAATGCATAAAACATCATTATAAGAGAATATTTGTAATTCATTTCCTATGTAGACTCATCACAAGGTAATCTAATTATGGTAAATAAATAAATAAATAACTATAGTGTACTTATGTACACCTTTCCACTATTGATCAAGTTATCGATCGTGGAAATCTTAGATAGCATAAATCTATTTAAACAATTAGTAGTCACTATCACTGTTCCTCCATTGAGTCTATGACAAATTTCATTACTTACTTAATTAGTAAAGCCATTTACATTTTACACAAAGTTTCTCACCATAAGGAATTCATACATATCCATTTCATGTAGTTATACTTCAATTTCTAGTCATGATAGTCATATTTTCACATTTTCATGTTATAGCATTACATTCATCATAAGTAATAATTTTATATGCTTTTCATCTAATTAAGCATCTTAAACAAACTACTATTCATCATGAATATTTAATCATCATTGAATTATATTTGAACAAGTCATAAGTAATTACCCTTATTTATATCATTACGCACCCATGCATTCAATTATAAATGCATATACAAGTCATACATGTAATTCAACCATCCTTAATGTCCTAGTCATTTTTGCATTCATTAAGTATACTTAAATACCATTGAAATCTATTTGATAACATAACAAACCATTAACCTTATTCATATCTTAACACCTCCACATATTCAAGTACATGCACATATTTAATTCATATATAGGCATTCTAGTATGTAGGTCATGTATCTTGATCAATTCAACATTTAAGGAACATTAATCAATCATGACTCAAACATAAGACATTATGGTCAATTTATATCTTTAAATTTATATACATGTATATAATAATGAACAATGAGGTTTAGATATGAATAGCTTTAAGTTTGGAAGTTTGGAAGTTTGGAACATGCATTCATTAAGTTGCCAAACATATAAGGCATGTTACTATTCATTTGGTAAGGTGCACTATTCATTTGGTATGTTATACTATTCATTTGGTCATTTTCTTTCATGAAATCTTCATGTTTTCACCTTACTTATTCATGCATTTATGTAACCTTATGGGATAAGCTATGAACTATGAAGGACATTCACTTTTATGCAATCATCTAATGCATGAAACAAAGTATTAATCCATGTAAACAAAGTATCAAAACATAGACATTTAAGTTATGCAACTCAAACTTGTGCAAACTAGAAAATGCAAATATCATTTCTGCATGTACTTGGACTAAATGAATTTTTAAGTTATCCTCTTGGCCTTTAATATAAACAAGCCATATACCATTAGAAATAAGATTCATTAAGCTTTCTTTTCAAGCTATAACATGAAAATTATCTCATCCTTTAAGGCCTCCAAAAGTAAAAAGGCTGCATGCCTTATATATCATGCCAAAATGCATTATTTCTATTTGTTATTCATATACCCTTATAAATCACATCCCACTTTTGACAGCACAAATGAAATCAGAATTAATCATGCTTTATACTGTTAGAAACTAGACTCAATAAGCTTCAATTTGATATGTTAGATATAAATTGTGAATAACATTAAGGCCTTCAAAAGTGAATTTGAAAGGTTAAAAATTATGTCCAACACCAAATCTGGTTTTGTATACATTTATATTCCTTTATCCATTTAGCATGTAAACCACCTTAAAATCATGTCATACTAAATATACACATGCATATGCCTGTTACACATATATTTAAGTCTTAATGGTCAGCAATCATGCACTTAAACACACTCTAAGGCAGTGTATACACAAGTTCATTAAGTAAGCACCAAGGCTACCTACTTTTCTTCTCTTTAGCATTTTCATAACATAATTTCATTTTCCATGCAACCAAACTTCTTTTTCTTCATTATAACACCATATTCAATCATATTTAATCATAAAGCAATGCATGACACACTTTTACCAAATTAAAACCCAAGAAACAGAAATTTCTTCATTTTGGGTAGCAACTTTATTTCCATCATCATTTAAATTTTCTTCTACCTTTCATGCATTTTTCATGTTCTTCATCATAAATAATCACCTCAACCACCTTATACATACTTAAAACAACAACTTATTTTACATGTAGTTCTCTTTAAAGTTTTCATGGAAAAATTCATACATATACAAAACTTATTTTGATTGCTTCAAACATACATATTTGACACTCTTCTTTCATTTTCTTCCATTCTTCTATCAAATTTCATGCATAAATGAATTGTTTCTCACCTTGAAAAAAATCCTCACATGCTTTAAATATGAACTATAGCAAAGAATAAGAAGCAAGAAGCATGTACACAATAAAAACTAGCTAAAAACAACATGACAAATGAAATCTACTTAAGAAATTACCTTGTGTCGCACCCTCATTTTAGACCGGCTTGATCTGAATCGATTTAGGAATGCCTCTGGGTCAGTTTGGGCTAGGTTCAGGCCAATCCAAGTTGATTTAGGGCTTTCTAGGCCGTTTTGGGCCAACTTTGGCCGTTCCAGGATGCCTTTCGGACATGTGCATATGCTTTTGGTGCGTGTGCATATGTTTTTTGGCCTTAGCTTATGTTTTAGGGCCTAGGGTATCTTTCATAGTCGATAGACTATGTTTTAGGGTTTGAACATAGTCGATCGAGTATGAATATAAACATCATACTTGATCGTATATGTTCTTTAAGGCAGACACATTAAACCCTAGTTTTGCCATTTGGCAAGGGGTTGGCACTTTGGGACGAAAAAGCCTAATCCCTAGAGGCAGCCGTCGGCCGTCAAACGTGATTAGAGACTCCAAAAACTTAATTCCATTAATCCTAAACCCT
>CANYBF011070358.1:0-10285 GCA_948192965.1 Dalechampia spathulata
TATATATATATATATATATATATATGTGTCCCCACATCATAATACATCATATCTTCAATCCATGCCTCAATAATACCAATACAATCTATCTTGCTTTCAAAATTTAAAATTCTAACTCAAATCTTTGAAATTCAATCACCATGATTAACACTTATTAAGAAGCTCAATGAGATCACAGAGTCCATTTTTAAATAGAACTAAAATTGCTGTTAATATTTCTCCATGTCCTCTAACAACAGATGCTTTAATGAAATTCAGCGGCATTATCAAATGATGCAATAATTTTTTTATAATCAAATTACAAATTAAAAAATTGGATAAGACAGGATAAAAGAGCAAAATAGCATGTATCGCAGGACAATCTAATGTGAGATGAGAAGTATTTTCAAAATAAAATGATTTCTTTTACGTAATTGGTTTTAAAAATTGCACTCATAACGTGATAATTTTACAATTAAACCTAATTAAACCTACTCTCCAGTTCATCACATCGCATTATAAATATATTAATAATATAACAATATATATTAATTTTTATTAAATATTAAATATTAAATATATATTAATTATTATTTATACAATAATAATTAATGATAATTACATGCTAATGCTAATCAATATAAAATAAATATATTTATGACATTTAATAAAATTGATATATATCATAATATTATTAATAATTAATTTATATTTCTACATGATAAAATATATTCATATATATATTATTTTTATCATATTAAATATTTTAAATATTTTTTAACATAACTTTGACATGTTTTAATACGACTAAAAACATAACTTTGACGAATGGATAAACCTTTTTGATAATGAGGTGTGATGTATATAGAAGAAAGAAAATGTGCATTGTAAGTGTATTTTGGTGTTTTCTCTTAGTTATTGATTTATATTAAATTTTATAATTCTTTTAAGTGAAATTGATGATAATGGAAAGCCTTCTTTGAATTATAGGTTTCTCTCCAAGGACATTCTCCTAGGTGTATTAGTCGTATGAATAATATATGATTTTGAATCCGAGACTATTACGAGAGAATTGAAAATCAAGTGATAATTTAAAAATAAAATTGAAAATCTTTAAAAATATATCATATACATATTAAAAATGAGAGGGGGTGAAAATATAAGTATACCCCTCCCTTTTAATTTTAACAATTTGAGAATAAATATTATTTTTTAAAATTTACATGAAGATAAATATTACTTTTATAAATTTATCAAAAATAAATATAAGAATTAATCTAACAAATAAAAATAATAAAATAATAAAAAATAAATACTACTAATTTTATTTATATTTGTTAATTACTTATTATTTTATAATTTATATTATATTGTTTAATTTTTTAATCTATATAAATTTTATTCAAACATAAATACTACTAATTTGATTTATTTTTATTAATTAATAATTAATTTATATTTTATGAGATATTTATTGAAGTTATAAATTATAATAAATTATAGATTTTATATGATGTTATAAATAATACAATGTTTAATATATTATTCTATGAATGTTATTGACTTGACTTTATATTAATTTGTTAACGTTTAATAGATTATTATATTAAATTTTAACAAAAATATTAAATAATACATTAATTGTAATTAATAAATTAAAAAAGATGACATATTTTTAATAAGATATTTAATAATTAATATGTAATTAATGATAAATTAGTAGTATTTAACTTTGAATAAAATTTAATAATTAATAAATATAAATGAAATTAGTAATTTTTAACTTTGAATAAAATTTAATAGCTAACAAATAGAAATAAAATAAGTAGTATTTATATTTGAATAAAATTAGTAGTTTTTAACTTTGAGTAACTTTTAATAGATAATAAATACAAATAAAATAAGTATTATTTACCTTTAAATTATACATTAATTTACATTTTCAATTTTTTAATTTTAATAGCGATATAATTATTTAATATTATATTAATTCATATCAAGACATCCATTTTTCAAATTTAATAAGATAATTAAGTAAAATTTAATTTAATTTAATCTTATACTAATTAATATTAATAAATTTATTTTATTTACTAATTAACATTAAATAAAAAAATTTTATTTTTTTATTTTTTTAAATTCATTTTTAAATTTATTTTTGATAAGTTTTAAAAAGTAATATTTAAATTAAAATATTTTAATAAAAATATAAAATAATACAATAATTACAATTAATAAATTTATTTTGTGCACTAATTTATATTAAATAAAATTTTATTTTCTTATTTATATTTATCTACTAAAAATGATAGTATTTACTACTAAAAAATTATTTAGATTAAAATTATGATAATATAATACAATATATAAAATAATTAATTGTTAATAAATAAAAATAAAATTACTAGTAATCACTTTGAATAAAATTTAGCAGCTAATAAATACAAATAAAATTAATAATTTTTATCTTTATAAGTAGTATAAATTAAAGAATATAATATAAAATGTAAAATAATTACCTCCTAATAAATGGAAATACAATTAGTAATATTTATCTAATAAAAATATTATATAATATATAATATAAAATATAAATAATAGAGTAATTACAAATTAATAATACTAATTTACATTTTCAATTTATGCACCTAATTTACATTTTCAATTTGTTTATTTTAATAGTAAAATAAAAAAATTAAAAATCTGAATTAGTATACATAATAAAGCTATTAATTTATAGTTATTGTATTAGCTAATTAGTCAAAGTATATCAATTAATATTTAATGAATATATTATAGATTTTATATCGTGTTATAGATAATGTAATGTTTAATATATTATTCTATAAATGTTATTGATTTGATCATATATTAGTTTGTTGATATTGCTAGATAGAATTATATAATAGAATTATATTTTTTAAATTAGTAATTTAGTATCCTAATAAAAATGTTGTTAATTTTTTAAAAAAATTATAATAAATTCAGAAACCCTTTTTTAAATAATTTAAATATTTTTATTAGTTCAAAGTATAATTTCATTACCTAAAAACTATTATTTCAATTATATTTTCATCATAATATTTTATTAGTATCATTCATATGTTTTTAATTTGTGATTGTAATTATATTTATTAATTGCATTATATTGAATAAAGTTCATTAGAATTAATACTTTATGTTTTTAATTTTTGATTTTTAATGTAACTATAAATATATTGAATACAAAAGCTAAAATTATTCAATCATAAATTAATAATTCTAATTTTATCATAATATCAGGTAAAAGTGACTCAATGTCATGTCCTTCTGCGGTGCAAATTGCTCCCGTAAAATAATTAATAATCTTCACTAATTGAAAACCATTGATTATCTTACAAGGATGTAATATATATATATATATAACACATGTTAAATTTTTTGCAGAAACATATTAGAACATTTACCTTACATTTCATACTTGCATTTACTACCTTGTACATTATTTTATTATACAACCTTAAACTTATCCAAGTTCTCGCCATCAAAGATAGTCCTGCTAAATTGGTGTCTTGGGATCCGAACAATTCAATCATGCATTAACCTGCGTTCATCAAATGACGAACGCTGAGTATTTCACTCCATGGTGCTATAATCATGAATATAGTAAAACATATGTTATAAATATAACAGATTTGATAATCCTAATCATCATATTGTAACTTTGCCATATAAACATTTATCATATTATTTATGTGCATCACTTATGAATAATCACTATTATTTATTCACTAAAATATTTAGAACATAATTCATTGCATCAATACTATATTAGTTTTCTTTGTCATGCTACTAATTACTTATCTTCTGTGAATCAATAATTCTTTCAGAATTTCTTTTAAAGCAAAGTAGTCTTGAAAAGTGTATACTTCATTATTTAGTATATACCAACATCCACTACTTCATTACTATAGAATATTTATTAATATATTCATATTATATAATCATGAGGATTACCAACTTATCTATATCATACTGTAATTCTTTAGTATATTGATGCTACTAATAATCATAGCGCATTCATTAGTAATTAAGTTATCTATAATATTTTCATCCTCATGTTATCAACATTAGAAAATGGTAATCATATAACATTATTTTACCATAATGTTCTTGATAATCTATAATGCTTTAGCATATGTTTAAATCTCATATCATCATTGCCTTAATTATTTTCAGTCTATAATTAACTTCGATAATTACTAATATATGTCATGATTTATCATATCATTATAATTTAAATATCATCCTCATTATAATATACCATATTATCATCATTAACATAGCATATCATATTATCATCATGTAAATGCCATCATCATAATGACATGTCATCATCATGTATATATCATCATCATATCATTATCATGAATATCACAGCATTATATTATCACCATGTATATTATATCATCATTATAACATCATTATGTATATCACATCATCATTATATCATAGTATCTTTATATCATTATCATCATTAAATATGAATGCATCATTTAGATGTCATCATCATCATCACCATCATTAAGTATATGCCATGGTATGTATGATCATTGTGATTGATTGTATATATGCACTTCAGGGCAAAACAATATACCATTTATATCATCATCATATATTCATGCTTAATGTTATTCATGAGAATGCATCTATGTTTATGTATTCTCCCTCGTATTTTCCTGTATTATATCATTTCATTTCATTTGCCCTTTTCACATACTGGGCCATTTCATAAGCATGCTTGGTACTGGATCTTTCATATCATATCATATATATGGTTCAACATACTGGAACCCATTTCTCATTCATTTCATTTTCATTTCCATTCATTTTCCGTAGGAATTTCATTGCTTAATGCCTAAGTACACTTTTCATTTATCATTTCATCTCTTTCATTTGCTTTTTCCTCCTTTCTTATTCTCCATGTCATGCCATGAATATGAATATATCAATTGATGTTTCATGATATGATATGTATGCTTTATGCCATGATGCTATGATGAGAAAATGTAAGCATAACATATCACGTATCATCCATTTAATACTTCACACATTTCATTCATCATCAATCTTATATATTCATTATCATTTAATATAATGAAAATCATCTCATAACATAGAGTATTAACTTATCAATCATTGGCCCTTATTAATAGGTTATGATATTATATCCATCAACCATCAATCACAAATACCTATTCATACCAATCATAACACAACATAGGTATAATAGCTCATTTAAAATAATCCTAAACTATGAATGTGTTAATTCATTCATTATTGATGTATAATTAATTTCAGTCTCTGATAATATAATAATTACTTTTCTTATCTTAGAAACATTTCATTTCTTTGTATATATATTTTATCATATAACATCTTCATACCATCACATAATTATACCCTTTTTATTTGTATAAAACATTACATAATTTATAATCAATATACTTTGATGTCATGCTGAAAATATAATCATCAAGAAATAATATCATGCATAAACTATTTTATACAATCGATATTAATAATTATAACAAACTTATTCTTCATCAACTTTACCATAATACTGTATTCAAAATTCTATATATAATAACCTTAATTAATAGATTATGATGCCATAATGCATCATTATTTCCTTTCGTAATTATTCTAAATATATCATTATCATTCATCTTTATAATAATATAGTATCCTAATAAAGTAGATACTCATCGTATGATTTCTTGTAAACATAAACTTAAATAATTTACTTTATTAATTAATTTATTTTATCATGTATTATATCATATAAATTCTATAGAATTCATAATATATCATATGCTATCATTATTAGTGATGTTCATTTCAGTATTATAAATTATTCACATTTATAATTTGTGTCATAATCATCATTTTTAAAATCAATATCATCTCATAATACCATATCATTTTAATTAATAAAAGCGAATGACGTGATATGTATTACCATAGATTAAAAATATACTTTATGGAATCTAGTTTCTTTTTTAATTATTATCATTCATGATCATTATGTAATAAAATTATAAAATAAAACATGTAAGTACATGTCAAAAATCAAGGTAAGTTAATAACTTACTTACCGATCTAATTATTAAGGAATCAGCTAAATAGCACAAACATAATTTTTTCATTCTTTAATTTAATTCCCCGATGGTAAGCATTGATTTTCCCTCTAAACCACAAAAATTATATATTAAATATTCATCTTTAATTAATAATTAAATTTGATTATTAATCATCTATTAATCACATTAAAATCATATATTACTTTATGACAGTCAATTATTTATCATAACATCAATTTAGGAAAACCATAATATCATTTGCAGTAGTATCATCATGTATATTAACTAAATTAACTATCATATAATTTATATAATTAAAATATAAATGATATCAATTAAATATAATTTTCAAATAATATGAAAATTATACCTTATTTCATTTTCCATCATTGAATTATATATATAAAACTTCCTTTATCAACATAAACATTACTTATTTTTAACTCATAATCCTATATAAATTATATCTTTATTTTATTCCTTAGTAATAATAAGACTCATATTTATTTATTATTATTTATTTTTTATATGATATTATAAAATAATACACAAATATATTTAACACTTCAAAGCATTATACTTATATTACTCTCTTAATAATTTATTTTATTATTTTTTTTATTTTTTTATATAATTCTATTATTTCTTAACAGAATTCATTATTTTAACCATAAGTCCTCTTTTTTTTTAAATATCTTTTTTTTAAAATTTCATACTCACATATCTCGTTAATTACAAATTCAATAAACTTATATTATTTACAAGTGTGTTAATAGACTTAATTCAATAATAACCTATGACAATTCCCATTTAATTATCACATAAACAAACTTTATATAACTAAACAGTAAATTTAGTTCATATAAAATGCCTATAATATTATATTATATATATTTTTTAAAATATCCATATTATTCACTTTAATTAATATAAAAGTAAATCATAAATTATATATATATATATATATATATATATATATTTAAAAAAATAACCAAATTCAAAAGACTTATTATATTTCACTTAATTAACCTACTTTCATATAACATGATATTTAACTTTTACTTGTTCATTAATATTCAATAAAATCATAAAATTTAAAACCCTTGTACTTTTATCATTTATTATCAATTTCAAGTAAAAATTTTTACATAATTAATTAATTAAGTCTATAAGCCTTCTTAATACTCATTACAACCTTAATTAATTAATCTTTTAAATTCTTGACGATAAATTGCCACATGCTTCAAGTTTTACTTCACCTACATTTTCCATTTTAGTCAACAAATATCAATTTCATGCAAGTAAATGCATATAATTAATTTATTTCTTCATTAAGCTTTAATCATAAAAATATATAAATCATACCATTAATAAATTAACTTAATAAGCCTTTTATAAATATTTAATATACTAATTTAGTGTTCAAATAAACCTTTAAACTCTATATGGCAGTGTATATCAAAATTTCTCCATTAAATACTCAATATACTTCTCAGTCCAAAATCACAAAGCAAGCTGTATGTTATCATCTAAAACACGTAAAAGACTTCTATATTTCATTAAGTTCTTAAGCCATAAAATCAAATCATCATAAATCAACTAAAGACTGAAATCAAAATTAAAAATTACTAAATCTTCATTTAGTCTATTTAGCCAAAACATGATTCAATCATAAAACAATTTGGACATCAATTAAAACCACTCAAAAATGTAATAATCATCAAGATTTAACATCAACAGCATTCGGTCAAATCTCACCTTCTAGCAAACAAGTCAAAAAATCAACTAAACTTCACTTCCATTTGATTTAACTTCCGATCTACAAGAAACCCTCCATAAATACTTGCTTTCCATCCTCACAAACCCATGTATGTCCCTTAGAAATAAGACCCAATAAGGAAAAACAAGATTAAACATCAAATGGATTTTAGTTTTTTTTTTAAAGAATCTTATAGATCTAATGATTTTAAACCTAAACTTTGAAGAATGAGAATATGTATTTTGGCCATCCTAAAAATAAGATGAAAATGAAGGGATTTTGGTCTAACTCAAAGGTTAGTCATACTTTTACCTTAAAACATGAAGTTCAAAGAGAAAAGAAGAAAAGAAACTTGCAATTTTGCCTTTTTATTAAACAAACATTTCTACTTCTTCAAGAACAAATGAAAATGGAAAAACCTTGACTTAATCTTCATCCAAACATTGGGTTTTATATTTTACTTGAAGTATGTAGAGAAACATGGAAAAAATGATACATATTTTTGATTTTCTTGAGAAGAATGGAGAGGAAACATGAAAAAATGGAGGAAAGAAAAACATGGAAGAGGAGAAGGATGAAGATTTCGGTCAAAGAGAAAATAAGGAAAGAAAATGAGTGAATGATATGTCCCAATGAAGATAAGACCTATATAATGCAAGGATAGATTTAGGGCAACCCCACTCCATCACAAAACCCCTAAATACATACTATTTATTATAAATTACTTGTATAATACAATTTTTTCCTTCTTTTAACCTTCAAAATACGTATAATCATACTTCAATTAACCATCCTTCAATATTTTTTTTATTCCAAAATATCTTCTTCCACCTATTTATTAATTAATAAAATCCTTTATTATTATTATTATTATTTTCCTAATTAATAAATCAATATATTTATCTTCTCTCACCTTCTACTCATACAATTTCCCATACCAACTTTCACATTTACCAATCCCACTCACACATCCTTCCATACCAAATTAATTATGTTATTTTAAAATTTCTACTCATATAATATCCACATAATATATATATTTATTTACAATCATATTATTTATATCATTTCTTATTTATTTATTCCATTTCTTTTAATATATATATCATTTATATTATTTTATTTAACCCTTCATATTAATATATTATTTATACCAATAGTTAATTAAAATATCACTCAATACTTACATTTATACATTTTCTATATATTCAATTTGTTACACCCGCACTAGAGACCCTAGGAGTTATGCATGTATGTGTGTCTCTAGGTGTAGCTGGATGCTAAGATTGAATGACGCATGTTATACGAATGATGTATATGTGATGTGTACGAAAGTGTAATGATGGTTTATGCTTATGTGTGTATATGTATATGGATTTATGTGTAGACGTTGTGCTATACGTGTTTATTGGCCTAGTTGTGTATCATCACCTTATTGGGAAGCGTGTCTTCTCGGTCGGATGAGGGGCGGCGTGTATAGGAGCTCTAAGATGCTCTGGAAGTATGTTTAAGGTTAGTGAGGATGTTGGGACAGGTATAAATGAGTTTAGGCTTGTTAAAAGGGTATGAATTGGTTTTTAGGAAGTGGTACGGACATACGGATTGGGCGTACGGTCGTACAAGACAGGGGAGAAGGCGTACGGGCATACCAATGGGTGGTACGGCCGGACGCCAACTCGCAGGAAATCAGGTTTGTCAGGTAGATTGTGGCCGTACGTGCGTACCAATAGGTGGTATGGCCGTACCATAACTCGCAGGAAGTGAGTTTGTCAGGCATTTTAGGTCCGTACAGGCATACTGAATTCTGTACGGCCATACGCGATGTAATGTTGACTTTTTAAACAGATTTGAATGGATTAGTATGCAAAAGTTTCTGAAGATAAACTCCTCTAAACTCTCCCAAACATTAGGATTTCAGGATTGAGAGAAGCTATGGCTCTAGAGGAAGACTATGGTGGGACTACAAGCATATGATAGGCATACTACAATTACAGGTTAGTGCTTCTTACGATAGATGTTTCGATAAGAAATTATCAATGGGTAAGGAGTACGTATCTTCTTGATAATAGGATGCGTTATATGCTTATATTCTTGAGAATCATGCGGATGAACTCTTTTATGAGTTAACTATGTCAGAAATAGAGACATAAAGAAGTGAAACACATATGTGATTAGGGAAAATATGCATTTGATAGACAATGAGGTGTTTCTCAATGTTGGTGATTGAAATGATTGATGAAAGATGATATGAATGACAATATGTGTGAGTTATGTGTGTGTTGAATCTACTGAATTGATGACTTATGTTTCTAAATGTTTAATGAGAATTATATGTGAATTACCGGTGCAATGGATTATATGCTTTGCGTGAATGATGGCTTATGCTATATAGAGGTGCCCTTCTGTATATTCTTTTAAACGATTG
>CANYBF011070882.1:0-13859 GCA_948192965.1 Dalechampia spathulata
TCATTCAAAAAAATGAAAATGTATATTTATTTATCTATTTGATAGCAAAACCTTTTTATAGATTACATTTTTTGTATATATCGGTTCCTTTTTTTTAAATCATCCTTTTTGATTAATATCTTTATTGTTGAGCTTGAAATCGCTCTTAATAATGCAACATATAATTGTTCATGTGGAAAGACATCTTTTGGCAAGCATACTCCTACGTTTAATATTGTTTATCCCTATGTATTGTTTATAGTCATTACAAAATACAATTGTACTGGAAATTGTTTTCTTTTAAATTGGAACAAATATTTTTTCACCTTCTGGTAGATTAAGTGGTATTCTTAATAGTAACATTTGTCTATTAATATGTTGTCCAACTGTTATTGCAGCATGTATGACATTTTTTCTAAATCTTCTGCATATCATTCGAGTTTCATTGCACAATCCATTTGATGCATTAAAATTTCTTAAAAGTATTATTGGGCAAGTAAATTTCAACTGTAGTCTATGTGATGGGATTCCATTCGATTGCAAGCTATTCAGAAATTCTTTTTAATAATTAGTGTTGACATCATCAACTACATGGTCATAGCTAAGATATACTTGAGTCTCTCGTGGCAACATATCTATTATCATCTGATTCAGTTTATCCACATATTCATTCTTCGTTGTCAATATTGTACAATTTTCATGTATTCTGATGATATCAAGCTCTCAAAAAAATCAAGAAATACATTTTCTATAAATGCTTTCTCGCATGAATCTTTTCCATCATTTTGTACCACCATTTCATCTGATATGATTATGTTTCCATTATGAGTTGTAGACTTTTTGCCATCTACCACTCTTTGAAAGAAATCACTAAATATTACATTTAATCTAGCTCGTGTGTTATTTATCAATTTGAGCACTTTCATTTTATTCCAAAGATATGATATTACCAGATTTGTATTAACTGTTTCTTACTTTGTTCCTTTAGGGACCATTGACAATACCTATATAAAGTCACCTCTAAATACCATCACTTTTCAATCAATTGGATCATTGTTGTTCATTATATTTCTAAGCATTCTATCAATTATCTCCACCACATATTTCTTAGTCATTTGTGCTTCATCCCACATGATCATATTGGCTTTACGTAACAATATTGCTAAGTCACTCTGCTTTGATATATCACATAATCTTACTTTTGTTGGATTGAATGAAATGTTGAACCTAGAGTGTGTTATCTACTTCCTAACATTATTTATGCTACTACATCTGAAGTTGTTGTTGCTAGAGCTATATTTTCTTTTGATATTAGATTAGCCAATAATGCTTGATATAAGAAAGTCTTCCTTGTACCTCCTGGTCCATCTATAAAAAATATCTTAGTACCTCTTGAGTTTAGTCTATTCATTATCATCGTATATGCATATTTTTTCCAAATTAAGCTTTAACACTGCATCAATGTCTTCTTGCAGTGTTTGCACTGCTATCTTCTATACAATATCTCTATTATTGATCTCTATTTGGCCAAGCTGGTACTCCATTTGGCTAAGCTAGTGTCTTTTTTTTGTAGGCATATCATAACTTTTTACATCATTACCTATGTTTATTAGGTGCTTTTGGATATTACTCAAAGTGCAAGCTATTTATGTTTCTATCGAGTTCTCATGCATTTTAACATAATTTTCAACTATCGATTGAAAATTATCTTCCCATAATTTTAATAGTGATATAATTATATAATTATTTAATATTATATTAATTAATATTAAGAAATCTATTTTCTAAATTCAATAGGATAATTACGTAAAATATAATTTAATTTAATATTATGCTAATTAATATTAAGACATCCATTTTTCAAATTTAATAAGATAATTACATTAATATTATGTTAATTAATATTAAGCCATCCATTTTTCAAATTTAATAAGATAATTACATTAATATTAAGCCATCCATTTTTCAAATTTAATAATATAATTACATAAAATATATTATAATTTAATTTAATAATATACTAATCATAATTAAAATACATTAGTAGTATTTATCTTTGAATAAAATTTAATAAGTAATAAATGTAAATAAAATTAGTAATTTTTAACAAATAGAAATAAAATGAGTAGTATTTATATTTGAATAAAATTAGTAGGTTTTAACTTTGAATAAAATTTAGTAGCTAACAAATACAAATAAAATGAGTAGTATTTATCTTTAAATTATGCATTAATTTATATTTTTAATTTATTAATTTTAATAGTGATATAATATACTAATCATAATTAATACAAAATAATACACTAATTATAATTAATAAATTTATTTTGTACATTAATTTATATTAATATTTTATATTTATTTTTAATAAATTTTAAAAATAATATTTTTCTTCATGTAAATTTTAAAACATAATATTTATCTTCATATAAATATTAAAAAATAATATTTATCTTTCAATTAAAATTAAAAAATTAATATTTATCTTCATATAAATTTTTAAAAATAATATTTATCTTTGAATTAAAATTAAAAAAGTAATATTTATCTTCATTTATCTTTGAATTATTAAAATTAAAGGGGGATGGGTAGACTTGTATTTTCACTTCCCCCCTTCCCTCTTTTAATATATATATGACTAGAGTTTCATAACGTGTGTTACACGTTAGCATGATTTTTTGACTCGTCATTTGTAATAATTTTATATTTTATTTTTTAAATTTTTACCATAATAATATTTTATATAATTTTAAATTAATATTTGATATTTAAGTATTATGTACTTATTTAAAATATTATTTATTAATGTTTTCATCCATTTATTTATAAAAAAATGAGAGCAAATGTTTATTTATCTATTTGATAGTAAAACCTCTTTGTAGACTATATTTTTTATCGATGTTTGTTCTTTCTTTTTTAGATCATCCTTTTTAACTAATACCTTTGTTATTGTGCTTGAAATCTCTCTTGATAATGCAACATATAGTTATTCATATAAAAAAATATCTTCTAGTAAGTATACTCCTATATTTAGTATTATTTGTCCGTATGTCTTGTTTATAGTCATTGCAAAACATAATCGCACTTGAAATTGCTTCATTTTGAATTGAAATGGATATCCTTCACTTTTTGGTGGATTCAATGGTATTTTTAGTAGTAAAACTTATCTATTAGCATGTTGCCCAGCTATTATTTCAGTATGCATAACATTTTTTAAAATCTTTTGTATACCATTCAAGTTCTATTGTATAATTTATTCGATGCATCCAAATTCCTTAAAAGTATTATTGGGCAATTAACTTTTAACTATAGTTTATGTGGTGGGATTTCAATCAGTTTCAAACTATTTAGAAATTCTTATTGATAATTATGTTGATGTCATCAACTGCATAGTCATAGCTAAGGTACACTTGAGTCTCTTCCGATAACATATTTATCATCATCTGATTCAGTTTATCCACATATTCATTCTTTATTGTCAATATTGCATGGTTTTTCATGTATCCTAATGATATCAAGTTCTCAACAAAATCAAAAAAACATATTTTATATCAATTCTTCTTGCATGAATCTTTTCCATCATCTTGTACCACCATTTCATCTTATATGATTATAATTCCATCATGAGTTGCAGGCTCTTCCTCATCCTTCACTCTCTATAAGAAACCATTAAAGGTTACTTCTGATATATCTCGTATGTTATTTGTTAATTTGAGCACTTCCATTTTATTCCAAAGATATGATGTTACCAAATTTACATTAATTGTTTCTTGCCTCGTTCCTTTGGGGACTATTAGCAATATTTGTCTAAAGTCACCTCAAAATACCATCACTTTTCCACCGAACGGATCATTGTTATTCATTATATCTCTAAGCTTTCTATCAATTGTCTCCACTGCATATTTCTTGGTCATTGATGCTTTATTCTATATGATCATACTGGCTTTATGTAACAACATTGTTAAGCCACTCTATTTTGATATACCATATAATGTTATTTCTATTGGATTGAGTGAAATGTTGAATCTAGAGTGTGTTGTCCTTCCTCCTAGCATTATTGATGCTGCTACACCTGAAGTTGTTGTTGCTAGAGCTATATTTCATTTTGATCTTAAATTAGCCAATAATGCTCGATATAAGAAAGTTTTCCCTATACCTTTTGGTTCATCCATAAAAAATATTACAGTGCATCTTGAGTTTAGTCTATTCATTATCACCGTATATACATATTTTTTTTCCAAATTGAGCTTTAACACTGCATCAATGTCTTCTTGCGACATTTACACTATTATCTCCTTTGCAATCTCTCTATTATTGATCTCTATTTGACTAAGCTAATAACTTTTTTTTATAGGCAGATCATAACTTTTCACATCTTTACCCATGCTTATCAGGTGCTTTTGGATATCACTCAAAGTGCAAGCTATTTGTGTTTCTATTGAGTTCTCGTACATTTTAACATAATCTTTAGCCATTGATTGGAAATTATCTTCCTATAGTTTTTTAATATTTGTAGGCTCACAATACACGAATAATGTTGTGAACAATCTTCTTAACTCTGATGGCATCTTGAATATTGTTGCCTCACTCATGCATTCTTCTATGTTCTTATCTGATTTAAGCAACCCCCTCATTATAACAGCTTCCTTAAATGTCAAACATTGCATACCATCTACTTTAAGCAAGTCATCAAATGACTTTGAACCCTTTACATTATTTAAAAGTATCCTTAAATAATATATTTCTCCTTCTATTCGGTTGGCTGCATTTACATGCCCAATGACATTTCTAATTTTTCATTTTATCTACTCTCGATTTTTTTGCATTCCAAACATAATGTTCTAGAAATTCCTTGTATAATAGCATGCTTGCTTCTTCACTTTTTGAACATGTAACAAAGTATTTGGTCAACATCATTTTTTTCACATGATCTCATTGAAGTATGGCTTGCAAGTTCTGGTTATGTCAAAATGTTACTATATGCTTATTCAGTAGATGGAGTTGTAGGTTCACGATAGCAGGATAAATATCATTTATTTTAAACTCATATATCCTCCATATAGCTTTTTGTGGTGATACCTATCTTGCATCTTGATACCATTGTATCTCATTTATCTGATTCCCTTCATCTCCAACCTGGACTGTTATTTTGTTATGCTCTTTATAGATATACTTATCTAAAGCAAACCTATTATAATTTAGCATATATGATTAGTGAATTATTTCTTTTACTTTCTATTTATTAGCTACTAAATTTTATTTAAAGTTAAAAATTGCTAATTTTATAAGCTAATTACGTAAAATATAATTCAATTGAATATTATGTTAATTAATATTAAGCCATCAATTTTTCAAATTTAATAAGATAATTACATAAAATATAATATAATATAATTCAATAATATACTAAGCACAATTAATATAAAATAATATACTAATTATAATTAATAAATTTATTTTATGTAGTAATTTATATTAAACAAAAATATATTTTATTATTTATATTTGTTAGATTAATTTTTATATTTATTTTTCAATTTTTATATTTATTTTTAAATTTTAAAAAGATTAATGATAAATTAGTAGTATTTATCTTTGAATAAAATTTAATAATTAATAATATAAATAAAAATAGTAATTTTTAACAAATAGAAATAAAATGAGTAGTATTTATATTTGAATACAAATAAGTAGTTTTTAACTTTAAATAAAATTTAGTAGTTAATAAATACAAATAAAATGAGTATTATTTATCTTTAAATTATACATTAATTTATATTTTTAATTTATTAATTTTAATAGTCATATAATTATTTAATATTATGTTAATTAATATTAAGGTATTTATTTTCCAATTTTAATAAGATAATTACATAAGATATAATTTAATTTAATATTATACTAATTAATATTAAAGCATCCATTTTTTAAATTTAATAAGATAATTACGTAAAATATATTTTAATTTAATATTATGTTAATTAATATTAAGCAATTCATTTTCAAAATTTAATAAGATAATTATGTAAAATATAATATAGTGTAATTTAATAATATGCTAATCACAATTAATATAAAATAATATACTAATTACAATTAATAAATTTATTTTGTGCTGTAATTAATATTAAGAAAATATATTTTATTATTTATATTTGTTAGATTAATTTTTATATTTATTTTTGATAAATTTTAAAAAGTAATTAATAATAAATTAGTAGTATTTCTCTTTGAATAAAATTTAATAATTAATAAATATAAATAAAATTAATAATTTTTAATAAATAGAAATAAAATGAGTAGGATTTATATTTGAATAAATTTAATAGTTTTTAACTTTGAATAAAATTTAGTAGCTAACAAATACAAATAAAATAAATAGTATTTATCTTTAAATTATGCATTAATTTATATTTTTAATTTACCAATTTTAATAGTAGTATAATTATTTAATATTATGTTAATTAATATTAAGACATCCATTTTTTAAATTTAATAAGATAATTATGTAAAATATAACTTAATTTAATATTATGCTAATTAATATTAAAGTATCCATTTTTCAAATTTAATAAGATAATTATGGAAAATATAATATAATTTAATATAATTTTAATTAATATTGAGTTATCCATTTTCTCAATTTAATAAGATAATTACGTAAAATATAATATAATATAATTTAATAACATACTAATCATAATTAATAAATTTATTTTATTCACTAATTTACATTAAATAAAAATTTATTTTATTATTTATATTTGTTAAATCTATTTTTATATTTATTTTCAATAAATTTTAAAAAGTAATATTTAAATTAAAAAATTTTAAAAAATATATAAAATAATACACTAATTACAATTAATAAATTTATTTTTTGTACTAATTTATATTAAACAAAAATTTATTTTATTATTTTTATTTGTTAGATTAATTTGTATATTTATTTTTTATAAATTTTAAAAAGTAATGTTTATCTTAATCTAAAATTTAAAAAACAATATTTATCTTTGAATTATTAAAATTAAAGGGAGAGGGATAAACTTGTATTTTCACTTCTCCCCTTCCCATTTTTAGTATGTACATGATATATGATATGATAAATAATATAATTAATAACTAACAAATTAAATCTTTTAAAAAATAATAAAATTTATGAAAAATTGTAAAATTATCTTTTCCATTATCTTCCATCCTCTTTTAATATATTATAATGATAAAATCATTATTTTTATTTATTTTTCTCCTCTCTTAAAATATTAATTAAAAAATCAAGAGTTATATGTTCAATGAATTTACTTTGTTAGCTTTTATGATATAAATTTGAAAAAGCTAAATCTTAAGTTAACAATTTGAGATATTGTATAACTTTAATAAATATTTTATATTTTTTTAAAAAATTATAAATAATATTTTTATTTATATAATTTTACTATAAAAATTAGTTATTATAAATTAAAATTATTACTATTAAATAATTAAAATAAAATAAAATTAATTTTATAAATTATCTATTATAAATTTAATATAATTAGTATTTTCTAAACTTTAATAATTTAGATAATCAAATTATATAAATCCTAAACAATTATAGGATTTTGATTAAGAAAGTTAAATCATCTGTTAATAATGTCTGATATTTATAACTTCAATAAATATCTCATATTTTTAAAAATAATGATAAATATTATTTTTTTCATGTAGTATTATTATAAAATTCAGTTATTATAAATTGAAACAATTACTATTAAATTATTAAAATAAAATAAAATTAGTGGTAATAAATTTAGATTATTTAATAAACTTTTATTTTCTTAAAACTAATTATTTAATAAATTTTAATTTTAATAAATTTAGATAAATGGTAAAATATTTATTTTATTTATTCCTCTTCCCTCTTATAATATTAATTACAAATTCAAGAAAAGTGTGTTTAATCAATCTACTTTGCTTTACTTTTATAATATTAATTTGAAAATATTAATTTATATTTTAACAGATATTTTGTAACTTTAATAAATATTTAATAAATTATAAAATAATTATTAATTAACAAATATAAAGCAAATTAATAGTATTTATCTTTGAATAAAATTTATCTAGATAAAAAAATAGATAATATAATATAAATTATAAAATAATAAGTAATTAATAAATATAAATAAAATTAGTAGTATTTATCTTTAAATAAAGTTTGTTGAGATAAACATTAGTTAATATAATATAAAATAATTAATAATTAATAATTAATAAATACAAATAAAATTAATAGTATTTATCTTTGAATTAAAATTAAAGGAGGGAGGGGTAAACTTTTATTTTTATTTCCTCCCCCTTCTTTCTTTTAATAAGTATATGATATGATATGATTTACTTTTTAATGTTATAATTGTTAGATAAAAAATTTTGAATTCAATTAACTTATAATAAAATCCATGAAATATGAACTTATGATTATCAGATTATAAAGAATAGAGATTATTACACAACTATCAAAAATGATCTTTTTTTTAAAAAAAGGGTATAAGATTTAATTTTAGGTTAGAAAGATTTAATTATAGTTTAATTATTTTTAACATGAAAATTTATTATTTTTATAAAAGAATCCACTATTTTGTACAAATCTAAAAAATCACACCGTATAATTCCAAAACAGAAATTAAAAATCCATTATTCTTATAATTATTTAAAATTTATATAATATAAAAATAATTAAATTATATTAAAAATTTAATATACTTAACTTATATAATTCCTATTTATTAGACATGAAATACATATTAAATTTCTCAATAAGGCTAAAAAGGAGAGACGACCACAGTTCGGTAGTTTGCTTGGATTTGATCAAGAATTCAGGTAGGATGATATGATATGAGTGGGTAGAATTTTATATTTTCCTGATATTTCATATGAAATTATAAGTATGGAGGTCCATTTCCATTATAAAATAAATATTATTTTTTTAATAAAGTCAATAATATATATATTATATATTTGTATTTTCACATTAATATTGTAAATAAAGGGATTAGTTATTCCATCAAACATATTGAGTTCAACCTAGTGAAATAAATGATTTAATGAGATGATTATCAAAAATATTCATATTCATTCTCTCAAGGCTATCTAGTTTTAATTTAAAATAATTA
The DNA here is from genome assembly GCA_948192965.1 of Dalechampia spathulata. Classification (NCBI taxonomy): domain Eukaryota; kingdom Viridiplantae; phylum Streptophyta; class Magnoliopsida; order Malpighiales; family Euphorbiaceae; genus Dalechampia; species Dalechampia spathulata. Next base: position 9,132 of record CANYBF011070882.1, read on the forward strand.
ATCCTAATAATTATTATCTTTATAATTAAATAATTATAAATTATAAATTATGCAAAACACCTAGAAATGTCTATTCTAGAGCACTCAAAACCAACAATTTTTTATGGAGTTGCTAAAATTTTGTAATGTTACATTGAGTTCTATGCTATTTAGTTATATATTATTTTAATTATTTGAACAAATATTTCTAAATCCTTAAACTATTATTATTAAGAGTTCTTGAACTTTTTGTCGTGTTGTATTGATTATTAAATTCCTACTTCAGAAACTCATTAAACATTTAATATTTCTTTTAATAAAAGTATATGAGCTTAATGTTCATAATTTGGTTGGATGAATCATGTTTGAATTGTATCAATTTATGGATATAACAGATTTATGATCAATCTAAATCTAATGCAAAATATTAATTATATCAAAAATTTGAAACTAAATTCAACCTGAATTTGATATAGATAATTTAATAAGATTAGTTTGATACAATAAACTTACATGTCATGCATGTCCATCCGACATGTTTAATATGAAATGATCTATATAACATAAAATGACATGAATCACATAAAAATAACATGATTAATCCATAAAAATATGGGACGCACTTAAAGTATTTATAAAATTAGGTTTTTAACTTTTTCTTTTTTAATTTTTTTATTTTCAAAAATACCGTTTTTCAATTTTTTAAATATTTTTTAGTTTTTATTTTTTAATATATAATACATTATTTCATATAAAAATATTTTTTAAAATTAAAATTTTTAAAATATAAAATATATATTATTCAAAAATTCAAAATAAACATATCAAATATGTAAATTTTCAAAAAATTCATATTTTTAAAAGTATGTTTTTAAATTTCATTATAAAAAAACCAACCTTCCATATTTCTATGATTTTTTAAAGTTTTTTTGTAAAAAGTCCTAAAATAAAATCACAATAACATAATTTAAAAAAATTAATGACTCAAGTTCAATCCATTTTAAAAATTATGTTTTAAATAGATTAACAAGTTAACCCATAATACGATCTAATTTCTATCGTATCATTAATAGTTTGATATAAATTCGATACAAATCTAATTATAACAAATTCAAATCTATTCTTTTCATATCATATTTACATTGGATTGATAAATTATATCAAAAATTGTCATCCTTATTTTTCATACAAGTAAATTATCTATCGTAGTAAATAAGAAACTAATAACTAACTTTTGACTAATTATGATTTCATAAATTGATTTGAATACTTTTTTTTTTGTTAAACATTCTTATAAAAATTCAGTAACGTATTCTTATATGTAATTTTATCTTTAATTAGTAAACATAATTCATATATATTATTATTTTTAAATAATAAAATAAGTATCGAAGATTACATTGGAACAAAGCATCTAAGGCACTTCATTATTTCTCTATTTCATAGACATAATATTTGAATTAAATACAAGCATCATCTATCTTTCAAAAACAAATTCTTGAAAACATATAGATGATAATAATTGATTTTTGATACAAACATAAAATAATGGAAAGGAAAAGCCATAATGATAAGATAGTATATAGAATGGAAGTGAGTTTGGTGGAAGCAGTCACTATAAAAACAAAATTCTCTGAGTTTGGGTACGTGGGAATGTTACACCTTCCCTTCACAATTCCCAATTTTTAGATTTTCTTGTCTCCTGCATCACATGCTTCATTATTTATATATATATATATATATAACTCTAATATCAATTGTACATCATTTTTTCATTAAATTTTATAAATAATTTTAATATGTGAGATAATCAGAAAAATACTATGTTTTATGAAAATATTTGTAAAAATAATAAATATTAAATCTGTTCATGAAATATTTTTTTATAAAAATAATGATTTTTATTTTATATATTTATTAAATATGAATAAATATTTTTTAAATATTAAAACATATGAAATTTTGAAACCACTATTTTTATAAATATTTTTAAAAAAATTAATATTTGTATGATAATTTTAAAATTTTGATATTTTTTTATATTTCATTATTCCTTTTCAAAATTTTTACAATATGTTATAACATATTTTTGTAAGTAAATTTCAGTTATATTTAGAATATGAATATATTGTAAAGTATTTATTTAATGAATGAAATTATTATAAATTTAACTCTAAAGCTTTTAATCATAAAAAATATAATACTATATCAAGAATGTATGTATATATATATTAAAAATATATTATTATACATCCTAATTTTGGAAACAAGAGAAGAATCATACTTAAGTTGATCTTTCATTTGATATCTATTTGTATACTTTGAAATTGACATCAATAACGTTTTTTGTTTTGTTTCATGGCAATGCAATTATTGTAAGCAATGACATGTTTTCAAAGATTAAGAATTTAAGATTGAATTAAAATTGCCTTTATAAAAACAAGATTATATTTTTTACTTGAAGGATTTTTTGATATAAAATAAAATATTTTAAAACAAGATAGAAGTAACTTTATATATTAATATTTAGATCAAAAGGATTCTTTTTGTAACCGATTATGAAGGTTCTAAACATGTTGCTGTTCTATATGAAGAGGCAAAGTTATATAAATTGAATCTAAATTGATATTTCAGTTTATTTCAATTTTAAAGAATTAAAAATTGTAATACATCAAATTAAATCAATAAATTGATGCTAAAAAATTGAAAATCAAATTAAATCAACCAAATTTTATTTAGTTCAATCTGAATGAAACCAATGAGATGCAGGCAGCAAATACTACCCGGCAGGTTGTTTATTTTGCAACAACCATACTTGATGGCTCATATGCTAGCCGTTGAGATTCAAAGAAAGCTTGGTTGGGTGGTTGGACCACTCTGTTGGCTTGTATGGGCTACATCAGAGGTACTATATTACTCAAGGTGCCTTCTCTTAGCCATCTTCTTGTAGCATTTAGTGCCCACTCTAATGCTAACCATCCTACTCATTCATAAATTACATTAAACTAGATCAAATGACTTCATAACAATACCGACATTATTAACTTTTGAAAAACAAAAGCATGTTTATCATGATTTTAGAAAATATATTCTGAAATTTTTACTAATTGTTGGAAAAATTAAATAAATAATTGGAGAATAATAAAACAAGTATATAAAATAAGTATAAGTGATGTGTATACCTAGAGTTGGTTTTAAAGGTAACAAGCTTGCACGCAATTAAATAAAGGGATATTTTCCAAAATACCAAATTTTTAAAAAAATCATATAAACTTAAAATAAGAAAATATCAATTCAAAATCTCATGAGATTTTACCAATTAAATACACTCCTAATCAAATTTAACTACATAAAATAAATATAATTTAAATTATTTCATAATATTATTAATAAAAAATATATTTTTTATGAGTTTAAAAAATGAGAGATACATGTATTTATAGTATATTTTACGAAACGTAAATTTTGATATGTAAAGTTTATTACATGTATATAATAAGTATACAGGAAGTATACAATATGTATACAAAAGATTTATAAGATGGATATAATAACTACATCAAAAAGTACAAAAAATAAATAAGATATGCAAAATTATTTAAATTGATATCAGATATACACCCACGAACCTTTCAACTAAGCTATGAACAAAACTAAAATACCAAAGCAAAGTGCACTCGTAAAGAATTTGATAATATGTGCATAAGAATGTGCTCCCGTTACATTATTAATGAGAAGAATTATCAAATCAAACTGAATTTTTATTAATATATAAAACCATACTAAACCAAACCAAATTTTTTTTGGTTTTAAAAATCTATAAATTGAACTAAATTTTGTCTGTTCAATTCAGTTTATACCTTATTTTTTCAATTATTTCGATTTTTAAACTAAAAATTTTAATTTTCTTAAACAAACCAAATAAATATTTTTAAAATTCAAACTTTTCAAACCAAACTAAACTAAATTTGTTAGTTCAGTTTGGTTTTTATATTAAATAAATCGAATACTCACCCATACTTTTAAATTATTCAGAGTTTGATAACTATGAATATGATAACAAATGTGGGCAGAGCCACGATTGAGCTCCAACCCTTAGTAACCTAGGGGGGAGGAGGTACAATTCTAGCTTACTCAATAATTGTGTAATAATTATTTATTAAGAGTAAATTATTGTTGTGCATAATTTAGGGGTAAAATAACATATAATTTAAAATTATTATAATTTAATTTATAATATTTAATTTGAAGACTCGTTTATCTAAGTTTCTAGCTATGCTAATGTGGTAACGCCTTAACTAAATCTTACATAAATTGAAAAGTAACTAATTACATATATAATCGCAAATGCAAATATCTTGGATGCATGCAGCAGACCATTGCACATCGCCATGCCTTTGAAGGCATTCTTTATTGCAAACATCAGGCTCACACGTCACTGTTAGATCCTTCATTAACTCTCCGCATACTTTCTGTTGATCATTTGCTTTCCACATTATTGATGTCCAGTTTGATTAATTAGATGAAATGAGAAGAAGAAGAAAAAGAATGGAAGGAAAAAAAAGAAGAAGAAAGGATAAATAAAAAAAATGAGAAAAAGAAAGGGTGAGAAATTGATGAGAAAAAGAAAGATATATGAGAAAAAGAAAAAAGTGGGTAAAATTAAAAAAAATTATAAAAATTGTATTTTTAATTAAAATTTGATAAATATATAAAAAAATATTTTTGAGCTGGTATTTTTAAAAATGT
>CANYBF011071136.1:0-10168 GCA_948192965.1 Dalechampia spathulata
TTGGGTAATTACTAAGTGTATATATGTAAATAATTACAGGGCCTATTGAGGAGCCTGTTCACGTGTCCCCAAGACACGTAGATAAGGGGAAAGCCCCTGAAGGTCAGTGCTATTATACTCGACTTAAACAAATAAGTCTGAGATAAAATCACACACGCACTACACGTTAACTATTAAGTTGTATGCTCTAAGAAGCATTATGACATTTATTTAAATATTCCAATGCATCATATCATATAAATCATATACATTATTAGATACAGCATTGGCATTTCATAACATCATTTCATGGCGTCATAAGGACGGAAAAGTGAGGTTATTGTGATATGTTGAGATTGAATATATGTTGAATGTTGATAAGGAAGCTGAGTTCAGTCGCTTCCCATATGCTGAGTTCAGTTGCATATGTTGAATATTATTATTGAATGCTGAGTACAGTCACATTCCAGAAAATATTATGATTGAAATTATGATTGGTGAATCGAGATACGACAGTGAAACAGATTGATTGAGGGAGAGTGCAAAACATTGCATTCTCAAAAATTCACTTCATATTTGCATACATTCATTTTAAACGGGAATGGATATTGTGGCCTAGAAATACGTGAATTATTTATGATATTATGAATGAAAATCAGAGATAAATCCAGGTACTACGAAGTGATGACATAAGAAATTTGGAATTATATATGGGTGAATATGCTTACATTGGGATCTGAACTGTACACTACTTTAAATAAATATTATTGACTCGTGATTTTATGGTCTCACGTAATAATGATTTTTATGTTATTACTGTGAAATTCTCTATACTTTAATATTATTAATTGTTGCATTCATTTATTAGTGCCACTGAGTTTTACTCAGTGTTTGTCATTTGATGAACGCAGGTTCGAGCACATCTGAGGTTAGACAAGGATAGCGGTAATTGTTAGCAGTATGGTACACGACTATAGGCATTGTGTATGCGGTCTATGCTCTTTTCATTTTTGGCAGTAATACTAAGTTGTGTTGTTTTGACTAGTACCTGTTGATGCCACTGGGGATAACTGTAGTCATGTATATATTTGTTTTCCACTACGTGTTATAATTATCTCAGTGTTGTTTCTTATCTCCTCGAGGTATGTTTGAGTATTATGAAAAAAAAATTTTAATTGGCTTGGTTGGTATATTTTGGAACGATGTGTTGTTTTGTGATTGTCTTCCCTTGTAATGAAATTCTAAAGCTTGCGGGAGGAGTTTCAAGGTTTTATTACGTGACATGTCTCTACATAGTGGTGTGATAATATCCTTGATTGATTCGTGAGGATTTCCCATTGGTTTACCTAATCATAATGCAATGTTCATCTTTAATTAATATATTTATTTTATTGCATCATTAATCATTCTTATAATTATATATCATTGTACTAATGAATTACATATCAGTATTATTTACTTATTAAATCACAATATTATATAAGAAATGTTATTACTTTTTATAATTGCATTAACTGTTTCAATTTATTTTCTAAATTAATCATCATATCATTGAAATAGCACTTTAATAATCTTTTAATAACATCAATTAACTTATTTTATCATAATCCTATAACCATTTAAATTTATTTATTTCCTTGATAAAAACCTATCATAAAACATTTCTATTATTTAATTTAAATAGTGACATCTTAAATGATTACATCCTTATTTTATTTCTATTTTAATTACATAACTAATTTTGATTAAACAGTGATACTATAATACTTATTGCTTAAAAAATTATCACAATTAGTAATATTTAATCATCTTATATTGTCTAATTATTTCACCCCTTTTATACTGCTGCTTATTAATTATCTGATATCTCAATAGTTAACAACTAACATTATCACATCTTGAATTTAGTGGTTCATTGTGCATTCATAAATTAATGTTATGTTGTGTTTTATATGTTATTGGTATGGAAATGATATGAAATTATGATTATGTTGATAAGTATATGATAAGAATTAAGTTTAAAACTCAAAAGAGGAAATTAAAAATTTTGCCGAAACCACTAAAATGGACCCTAAACGGCACTAAAGTAATGATTTCTATGTTAAAAACATTGAATTTGATTGAATGGTTTTGACCATAGTGCTTGTATTAATTTAAATTAGATATATGCAAATTTTGAAAATTTTGAATTAAAAATTAATTATGATGTCATAATGAGGTAATGATGATGTAAGTGAATGGAATTAATTATAATTTTTATTGGAAAATGAAAAATGATGAAGTAAGGATGAATTAGTATAATTAGATAATAAAATATAAATATTAGAAAAGGTAAAAGTATTAATTTTAATTATGATGATATTATGATGTCATAATTACTAAAAATGATGTCATAATTAGAAAATAAGAAAATCAGTATTATGGAAGATGATAAATAGATAAATAAGAATGAAAATAGAATAAATTAGAATTATGTTAAATATAATAATTAAATGAAAGTGGGATTGGTAATTGGAAAAGTTGTATAGGAAATTGGAAAAGTAGTTTTGAAAAAGGTGTTAGTGGATGGAGAGAGAGTGTAGGAATATTTATTAAATTGGTATGGGAAAATTGTTGGAAGGAATTTATAATTAAAATATGATATATTAAAGTGTATAATACGAAAATTAAGAAATTTGATTGGTGGATTTAAGCAAAATACAAAAATAAATAAGTTTAAGGGTTAAAATGACATTTTGGAGGAATATAGGGACTAAAATGGAAATTTTCCAAATAAGGTGCATTCCAAACGAAATTTTTCTGCCGTTTAGGGGAAATTAGGTCTGAATGTCATTCCTCCACTCATTTTGGCCGACACCTCCATCCTCTTTTCGCTCCATTCATGTAAAATCTTCTTATCTTCTTATCTTCTTCTTCCTTTCAACTTCTTTTCATACCATACTTTCTTTCTTCTTCAAAGACACCAACTGTAGCTTTACCTTACCAAATCCTCTCCAAAATTCAAGTATAATGAAGAATTTATTTGTTTAGATCAAGTTTTAGAAGCAAATCCATCCACTTCTTCTTCATTCTCTTAAAGTGTGCATGTATATCTCTTAAAAGCAAGCCAAAGCCACAACCTTTCTCCTCTTTTGCTTGGGTTTTCAAAGTTTTAAGTTAAGCTACTGCTGGATATTTAAGTGGAATTCAAGAACCTGCATGTTAGATGCCATTAGAGGGGTGAACAAAGAACCTTAATGTCACACCTCCAAGTGGAGACATGTTCCGTAATGAAACCCTGAAACTCCTCCATCGAGCTCCAAAATTTCATCATAAGGGAAGACAATCACTAATCATATATCATTACAAATATGTCAAGCATGCCAAAGAATTTTTTTACAAAATATAATTCTTATATTCATACTAACAAGATAAGAAACAACACCGAAGCATCTGTTACACGCAACGAGTCATAAATACAAAGAAGGTTATAGTTATGCCCAATGGCATTAGCAAGTAGTAGTAGAAGAAGCAATACAACCTAGTGTTACTGCCAAAATTGAAAGGAGCATAAGCAGCATACACAATGCCTGCAGGAGTCCACTTAACTAAGTCCCAGTATGGCAACCCTCGCAAGAATCGCCGAAGTTGTGTACCGCACTGCCAACAACTAACGCTAACCCCGTCTAACTTCTGATGTGCTTGGACCTGCGTTCATCAAATGACAAATGCTGAGTAAAACTCAGTGGCACTAATAAATGAATGCAACAAATAATAATATTGAAGTATAGATAATTTCACAACAATAGCATAAAAATCATTATTACAAGGAAGCGTAAAATCACATGTCAGTTATATTTAATTATTGTGGCGTACGGCTCAAATTCTAATGTAAGCATATTTACCCTTATATACTTTCAAAATTCTCATCTCCTCATCTCGTAGTACCTGGATTCATCTCTGATTTTCATTCATAACATCACAAATAATTCACGTATTTCCATAACCACAATATCCATTTCAATTTAATGTAAATGTATGTAATTATGAAATGAATTTATGAGAATGCAATGTTTTGCACTCTCTCCCTCAATCAATCTGTTTTACTGCCGTATCTCAATTGGCCAATCATATTTTCAATCATAATATTTTCTGGAATGCAACTGTACTCAGCATTCAATAATAATAAATAATATACGCGACTGAACTCAGCGTATGGGAAGTGACTGTACTCAGCTTCCTTATAAATATCTCAATACGTATTCAATCTCAGCATATCACAATAATCTCACTTTTCCGCCCTTATGACGCCATGAAATGATGTCATGAAATGCCAATGCATTATCTGATGATGAGCATGATTTTTGTGATATAATGCATTGGAATATTTAAGTGAATATCATAAGATATCTCATAGCATATGACTTAATATTTATTATGCAGTGCGTGTGTGATATTATCTCAGACTTATTACTTAAGTTGAGTATGATAGCACTAACCTTCAAGGGCTTTACCCTTATCTACGCGTCTCAGGGACACGTGAATAGGCTCCTCAGTAGATCCTGTAATTAATTAATTAATTATATATATATATATATATATATATATATATATATATTAATTTAGTAATATTCCTATAGAATTCAATCATTTATTAATCGTACAATCATAATAAGTAATAATAATATTGGCATTCATAATAATTATTTCTCTAAATTCTTAAAACAAAAACAGTATATATGAGAAGATACCACATTATCATCAATAAAAATTTAATCAAAAATTAATAAATAAAGAATTATGACATTCATTTCTAAAATACACCTCTTATAATAATCTATGGTAATATAATTTGCTTAATAATTAAAAACAATAAATTACACTATTATTTAATAATTAATTTATAAGTCTACTAAAATCATAAAATAAGAAATTTCCAAAATTTATATAAATAACTATATTAAGGTTCATTTTAACATATATTAATTATAGTTTTAAAAGAATAATAATAACTAATCTTAACTAGAAATATCAAATTATACTTATGATTAATTAATATTATTCATTATTAAATTAATCGCATGAAAATTTTTTTTTAAGTAAAAGCTTCTACGTAAATTATATAAGAAATTACCTGATATACAAGAAATTAATGAATATAAAATAACAGCTCGTTTTATTATTATTATTATTATTTATAAACATAGATGTATTTTAAAATAGGAATAATAAATATTTTTAATATATATATAAAAAAAATCGTAAAATTCTTACCTCCAAATAAGAGACACAATTGCAACAATTTGGCTTATTAGTCAACACCTGACAAAGTAATTTGGTTCAACTCTTCCTAAACCACGTAGACATTACAAGATGCCAAAAAAAAAAAAGAAAATAAGTTATAGCTTAATTAAATGTTATTTCCAGTACACCTAAAATGACCCTTTCTTACAATTCTATAAACCAAAGCATTAAGTTTCCAGCCTAAAAATTAATTAGCAAAGAATTAGTTGGTCTGGTACAAACACAACAAAACCCATTTACTAAAACCATTAGACAAAACTGGCAGCAAAACAATCTTTTCTATATGCTAAACACCATAGACTTTCATTCCTTCCTTAGGAACCATTAATTCATACGCCCCAAAACTTAATTAAAGCTAGAACAAAACATATGTACAGCTGTATTATCATCTCGTACATGCCCCCATACACAACATCTATAAACCAACCAAATACAATTAAGAACACACCAATATTCCTTCCCTACCGCAACAACCATAGTTACAACAAAATAAAACAGGCAACCAGCGAAGAAAGAGGAAAGAACCCAAATTTATCATGCAATACAAGTTCCATAAAACATCAACATACGCCTACCTACAAGAAGAGAAGGAACTATAGACAGCTTATTTCTTCACTAAATCGGCAACATCCAAAGACCAAGACAAACAGCAATGCTCAAGAATATTAAAAACATTGAACAAGTAAGAATGCATGCAAAGAAAAGCAGCCCTCTTCTACAAGCAAATCAGTACACCCACGCCTTAAAAGGAAACTTCTCTACACAACCAGACCCCATACCACAAGCTGCTTCATCAACTACGTAAGACGCATGCAACACCAAGAAAATAACAGCAACAATCTCTACTCTCACGTCAAAGAACAGAAGAATCCTAAAGTACCAGAACAAAGATCACGCCCAACCAACTGAACTCAAATCTTCATACACGTACAGGTCTCCCCAAGTCCATCAATCAAGAATATGGTAGAGAAGATCACCTTAACACTGAAACACACTAAGCAATAAGGTGGAACTTTCGGTTTCCACTAGAAAGGCATATCACAAGAAGAATCAAAAAGAGTTTGGCAATGCAAGATAACCCTCTCATGCATGCAAATGATCTCTTAAAGTCACAAGTAAACCCTCTAACAACAAAGAAAAATAGAGTCACAACAAGAAGAACAGCAACTCATTCCGCCACACAACACAAGCAGCAATCCGAAGAGGAAAGAACAAGAACCATGGGAGGCAAGAAAGGCAGTAGCTGAGGAGAGGAAAAGAAAAATCCAAAGAACAATGAATGGATCCGCCCCCCCTCAATGTAAACCGTCCTTTCCCCCTTTTCAAAAGGACAAAATTCTAATCCACCCCATTTTCCCATGTCTGCCGAATGCCATAAACCACAGTCTCATTACATTTACCTATTTTTGTCCCCTCTCCACAAACCCAACATTTTATCAGTTATATATTTATGTATATATATTCAATAATTACAATAATACCATTAATACTTAATAAACATTAAATAACTATATATATATATATATATATATATATAACATATCCTAATTATACGTGTATATATGTATAAATAGATATAATTACTAACAATTTAATGTATGATTATTAAATAATAATAATCTCTATTAAATTCCAACATTATATATAAATATATATATATATATATATATATATATATATATATATATATATTAATTAATACAAAATAATAACCAAAATGATAACTTCACCAATTATTGAATACTAATATTAATATTATTATTCTATTTAATAAAATATCTATAATTATAAATCATTCCAAAAAAAAAGTATATTAATAAACATATATATACATAAATACAATAATCATATAATTTATTTATTTAACAATGACTCCCACTCAAATAAAATACTATGATTATTAATATTATTATTTCATTATTTAGAATAATTACATAATCTAATAATGAAAAATGTAGTAATTAAATGAATAACTGAATTTATTAATACAAAATAATAATCAAAACAATAACTCCACCATTTAAATAATTAAACATATTACTCTATATAATTAATACTAATTATAATAAAAATAATAACATTACCCTCAAAATTATTAAGCATAAACTCACTTACTTATTTCTAATAAATAAAATAATTTAATATAATTTAAAATAATTTACTAATTAAATAAGATAACATTATATCTAACCAATTAATTTTACCCACAACCATAACTAAACTCAATGCTTCTAGTCATAATAAAATACCATACTATCACTAATTAACATAATTAATAATAGCACATCACTATAATTCAATGCTTTAAGCATGATAATTCATCAACTTAAATATCCATGCATTTAACAATTCTAAAATAAAATAAAATAAATAAATTTCTATTCACCAAAAATTCACAGATTATGGAATAAAATGTCCAAGCTATGTGTGTGCAGGCGTGACAATGGAGATGAAGCATGGGTGTTCCTTAACTGAGGATTCTTTTCTATTATAAATAGTTGCACCTGATGACAAAAATCTAGATTCCTACAAAGTAATCCATTAAACTGACCACATCCAAAGATAATAAATCAAACAACTTATGTAAATGATGAGAAGCAATATTAAACAATTGTAACTAGATTGTTAAATGGGTAATAGTGTGTCCTCAAATCAATCACTTAGAAATTACCAAAACCAATTTAAATTGAGAAGCAATTAAATAGCCTAGATTAACAATTTTCTTTCTCAACAATGCTCCTTAAAAAGAACTATTCTACCTTTTTTTTATATCACATGAATCATTTTTGTAGAAAAAATAATAGACCAATAAATTATGTAGACACTTTTAGTAGTGGCTTTGTAAATTTAATTCAGAGATAGATCTAGAATTTTATTTCCTAAAGGCATGCAAAGTATAATTGTCCAAAATTAAACTAGCATCAAAAGCATTAAGGAAATCATAATACCCAATCTAGAAATTATCAGATATAGAAATCAATTAAACTAAACAACCACATTAAACTTATTCACAGAATATGAAAACTGTTCACCATTTAAATCATTCAATACTTTATAGAATTCAATTTCTGTTCATCTAAAAAAATGTGGCATAAAAATCCATATACCAGCTTAAACTAAAAGAATCATGTCTAACCAGTTCTTTCAATTAACTACTAGAATTTTATATTTTAATTTTTAGAAATAATGAGATAAAAGACCTTACTTGGAAAAATCTTTAAATTAACAACTTCATTGTGTTTATCTTTCTTGAAATTTTCAGATACTCTTGGAGTTAAAAAATTGATAAAATAATTTTTCAATCATGATTGTAGTCTTGTGATACTTGGTGGCTGTTTCTGCTCGCTTTAGCGATGGATTCTCATGATTAGCTTGTTTGAAATTTACATGCTCCTCATTGGTGTCTTCGATTTCATCATTTGAAATGGTAGTGGTAATCGTGCATGATCAAATTAATCATTTCCCTTCTTAGTGAGCATCATTTGATTTGTAACATCCTCATTTTTACTATCCTAATGAATGTATATATATTTTATGATTTCTTTGTCATGTATTTTCACTGCGACATGCTCCCATAAAATAATTAATGATCTTCAATACATGGAAACCACTAATTACTCTACAAGGGATTCGTATGAATTTTTATATATATATATACTTATTATACTTGTGCGCCGTTTTAAGTATTACGGAAGTCTTAGTCCCTGTGTTATTTATTTTACATTTACTACCTTACAAATTAATTAAAATTTATTAATCAACTTACTTTGCTCTTAACCAAGTCCTTGTCCTCAAAGTACTGCTGAATTGGTCCTTTGAGAATCCGTGCTCGCCTTCATCTGTTAACCTACGTTCATCAAATGACGAACGTTGAGTATAAAACTCAGTGGTGCTTAAACCCATATCATAAAACTATAATCAATTATAATACATATATGAAGCAGGTTATTTAAACCAGAATATCATAGTATCAATTTTTACCAATTATTCACTTAGAACATTAATTCTAACATTTCCAATGTATTTCAACATATAATTGATTTTCTAACAATATCGGATCATAATTCCTACCATGTCCTTGTTATGACTAATTTAATTTCCATAACACGTGTACCAAGTCTTATTCTTGGTTTTACAATACATTTATAATTACCTTAAAGTATTGTAGTCATTATCATGTGTACTACATCAATTGTTGTTACTCAAATTTCATAACTTCATTTATGAAATTAGATATATAATTTATTTATTTTATACTATCATGATAATTTATCCACTTGTTTATAACACCCCTTATTATTTTGGTGAATAAATAATATTTTAACGACCAATATATCAGTGGTCTAATACTCTAAATTATCATGCCGTCAAGTCTCAATCGTCATATGATTAAGTATTATATTATTCTTCGTCATGATTTAATTAATCTATACTGCTTAATCATATATTCATAGCCAATATTCTTAATTTCATAACATTCAGGATTTAATAAAATCCTGCAATTGATCTAGAATGCCATTTTTCCCTTTTATCACATATTGCATTAATTCATAAATTATAATATAATTAATTGTATTAATTATATTTTCTATCAACACTCAGCTTAATAGCATTAGAGAATTGTTATCGTATAATCATCTCAATAATACTATTTATTAACATAAACTCTTTCAACTATTTTTCTATAGCTTCTATTTTATAATTATATCTAACACATTTGTTTAATCCCGATTAATTTTAAATGCGTCTACTATATAATCCATCATAATATATCATTACTCATTATTCAATGCAATATTCCTAATCACGATTATTGTGCATTATTCATTGTATCGATAATTATTCATACCATTGAGCACAAGCTCGAATCATTTCATATATAAATCATCATATAGATATTTCATCA
>CANYBF011071191.1:0-32271 GCA_948192965.1 Dalechampia spathulata
CGACTGAGCTGCAAAGTCTGACCTCACCATGGCCTTTCTCAGCCTGGGGAATTGATATCATTGGCAAAATACACCCTCATGCTTCTAATGGGCATCATTTCATAGTTGTTGCCATTGACTACTTTTCCAAGTGGGTTGGAAGCAGCTTTATTTAATAAGCTAGGGGCAGAGCAGATGGCACGGTTTATTGAAAAGGACATCATCTGTAGATATGGTGTGCCTCATCATATTGTGACTGATAATGGGGTGCAATTTCAGGGCAGAACCCATGATTTTTTGGCTGCATACAGGGTTGAACATCATAAGTCTTCTCCTTATTGCCCGTAAGCTAATGGCGCTATCAAAGCCGTGAATAAGAACTGAAAGAAGATTCTAGCAAAGATTCTGCAGAATTATCGAGATTGGTCTAAAAAATTACCGCTGGCACTCTGGGGGTACAGAACAACAGCAAGGACGTCAATGGGGATGACCCCATATTCTCTGGTGTATGGTATGGAAGCTGTCTTGCCAATTGAACTTGAAATGAAGAGTCTCCGAGTTGCTTTGAAAGCTGAGATTCCTGAATTTGAATGGCGTAGGGAAAGATATGAACAGTTGGCCAGAATGGATGAACAGAGACTTTGAGCTCTCTTTCACATGCAACTGTATCAGAAGCGTATAGCCCGGATATTCAATAAGAAGTTGTGCCTGCAATTATTGAAAGTGGGTGACTTGGTGCTGAAACAATGCAGAACAAGAATCTATGATCCTCGGGGAAAGTTCTGTCCAAACTGGGAAGGTCCTTTCGTCATCAAGAAAATTTTGTCTAAGGGTGCTGTGAAGCTTACTGATATAGATGGCAACAAGTTCTCAGAACCAATCAATAGAGATCGGCTGAAGCTCTTTCATATCTAGCCCGCTGAGATCCGCTTGGGTTCTCAGGCAAAAGTTAGGGTTTCCTTCTAAAAAAAATGAAACTGAAAAAAAAAAATAAAATAAATAATAATACAAAATGAAAATGAAAAGCTCGCTGAGTCGAAAACCTAAAAAGGTGGCTCAGGCAGAAGTTAAAGCAAAAAAAAAGCCTGCTGAGTTGAAAACCCAAAAACGGGCAGTTCAGGCAAAAGTTAGGGCAGAGAGTTAGGTCAATCAATGAGAAAACCATTTATGGCTAATTAATCACGATGGTCAAGGTGTTAGACAGAACAGTGCTCATTTTAAATGTACATGAAAATGCAACATGATCATCTCATATGTTAATGCCATTATCGTTTGTATGCAAGTTTGAATTTGAATATAAGTTCATTCATTTAATGAAAGTTCTGGTAGCTTTATCATTACAAATAGACACTAGTCCTGATTTCTCTCTCTACAGTACAGCTCTCTATGATAAACTTCTCGGGCATTGGAATTGGACTCTTGTAGCAACATCGCCATCCATTGGCGGTAAAGGTTAGAAACTCCAGGTGAAGTAGAGTTGTGATATAAGGTTTTTTCCTTGCATGCCCATATTTGCACCAGGTGATCCAAGAATCTCTGTGTCATGCCTGCTCCCT
This sequence comes from Dalechampia spathulata, assembly GCA_948192965.1. Taxonomy (NCBI): domain Eukaryota; kingdom Viridiplantae; phylum Streptophyta; class Magnoliopsida; order Malpighiales; family Euphorbiaceae; genus Dalechampia; species Dalechampia spathulata. The sequence continues at coordinate 1,536 of CANYBF011071191.1, forward strand.
CAAATATAGGCAATCTAGCGGGTATGAGTTATGGAGACCCGTACTATCTGCATAAATGCAAAGGCGCGTAGAACGAGTATTTGAAAAGGCCTGCCAATGGCACACAGTCTGCATAAGTGGACACTGTGACATGCTCGATCCTCCACCAAGGGCATGTCCACCTAACTCTGCCACCTGTCATATGAGAGATATGATCATGCTAATCTTCTGTACTAGAACCCAGCTGCCCAGGGGATAACAGTCGTTGTGACCGAAAGCTACAGGGCGATACCATTTCAGCCTGCCTGAGGGGTTCTCTAGTAATCCCAACTTCTCCTGTAACCAGATCTAAAAAAAAAAAACCAACCTGATGAGCCGAAAACCTCACACGAGGCTACTTATGCAAAAGTTAGGGTATAAAAAAAAACTTTCTTCTAAGTTGAAAACCTGTAAAGGTGGCTTAGAACTTGTACCTGAAGAAGTAAGGGACTACCCCCTGAAAGGTCTCCACCAGTACGTCACATCTCATCCAAGCCAATTAGCGTCTCTGCTAGAATTAGTGGGTATGTATCTCAACCCTCGGTCATCTGAGCTAGAATGGAAAGTATTCGGTAATATACGCTGCCTCCAGGATATGTCAGTAAATATCGGCCAAGTATGTAGAAGTGAACTACTCGGACCCATCCGAGGTAAGAAGGGTCCTTCCCCTGGCAAGTCTCGATAATGCTAGTGGAGATGAACTCTTGACTCGGTGATAAGTATGAACAGGCGACTATCGGTGATAGGTTAAACAAAGAAATCATCTGCTATATAGCTTTAGTCTCTAAAATCTGAGGCACTATAAGTGGCATGTGGTCCAGCGAATGTCCTCCCATGATGGCCCTAAATTCCTCTAGTAAAGGACACATCTCAAAGTCCTGTATCCGGAAGACATGATCAGCAGGATCCCAGAAGTGAGAAGCAGCCCTCAATAAACCATGATCTATCCTCACATGATGGTAGGCGCTCACAGTATGTAATCTGAAAGACTCTAGCTTCTTCTAGCCAGGTGCAGTCAACCCAACCAGGAAGACATCTAGTGGATTTATCGACTGCAGAATGGTAATCAATGCAGATGATAAGGAATGCAAGGTCCTCTTCCCCAATACAGTCTCAGAACCATCATCTATAGACTGTCCAGAATGATAAGATTATAGATTAGGATCAATTACATTCATTCATTCATGCATTCATGCATACATGTAAAATTTTTGAATAGGTATTGAAACAGAGACAGATGAAAGTCAATAAAGCTCAATGTCATTGAATAAAGAGTTTTTGTTCTGCCTCATATATCCCGAGATAGTGGGAGTTCAAAAGCAGAGAAAAGAAACTACAAAGCTAAATCTCATCATCAGATCCCAAGCCCATGTCAGCTCTTAAGATAACTACCTCCTGCTCTATGCGGTCAATGTCTGCTCGGGCACTCGTCATCTCTATCTCATGCTCTACTCGGACCCTAGCCAGCTCAGCCTCATACTGAGTCCTCACATTATGAACCACATGATGATACGTGTGGTTGCTCCTACTCCAGCCCAGCCTGAAACCCTCCAGCTGGTAGACAAGCCTCTCATGGTCAGCTCGAGGAACTTATGGACAAGTAAAGTCAAAATCTTTGGGAATTTAGGCAAATTCAGAAAATTTAAGTCAAGGACATACTAGAGTGCAGTCTATTGGGGTGAATGCCACTAGAAATGGAGGGAACGGTCTCACCACATGAACATAGTCACTGAGGTCCTCAGCTATCTGAAACACCTGGAAGGAGGGTGGTGTAGTCAAACTCCCGATCCTATGGGCTGAAATATCATCCACCTCACCCGATCTGCCTCTTAGGCGGACTCTCCGAGCAGTGGCTATCAAAGTCAAGGGTCCAGGTCCACTAGTAGTAGATGAGGATCCAGCTGCAGGAACCTGGGTCTGCGGGTCTACCCTTATGTGTGACATAAGGCGGTCCCGGACGAACTGCGGGTAGTCTCCGTCCTCTGACAAAGCATCGATAGACTGACCTGTCATAGGAACTCTCAGGTCCCTCGGATAAAGGTGAACACCCTATAACATGTCCACCGGAGGATCAGCCAGGATCCTACGGGCTCCTATGCCCAACTCCGCTCTGAACACCCTTTTGCCGAGATACCATTCTCGGGACTCGAGGGACTCCATCAATAGTCCAAGCCTGTCCTTTGCTCGAGCAACAATCACAATGTTGGGGAGCCTGTCCTCCTCCCACAGCCAGGAAAATCGGATCTAAAAAAAACCAAGTAACTATCAGAAAGTTGAATTGAAATTGCAAACTGAATTTTGCTTTTATGGTTGTAGGTGCATTTACGACATCCTCTGTGAGAGCGCTCAGCCTGGCCCGATGACGGTCCAAGTCTCTAACCGCACCAGCTCGAGATTCGAACCAAGCACTGATAGCTAGAAAATGGAGATCGCCCTCTCTCATATCAGTAGGTCCTTCGCAGAAACAGGTCCTATAGGCATACAGCTGCAAATAAAATTCAAAAAAAATAGAAAAAAAGTCAGAAGGGTTTCACTTGAAATCAGAAAGATTTTGTTAGATAAGGGATTTAGACATATACCTCGATAATGGGCTAGAATCCTAGTAGCCGGCTGTGACCTCGGCTGATCCAGTCCATCACTGCGTACAGATAAGCCAGGGCCAGAGTATCCCAGTCAAACTCCTGTACCCTATCCAGGTCCCTGAGTGCTGGGAGGAACCCTAGATGTGCAGTAGTACCAGACTTTGAGAATAGGGAGCTACCCAGAAAATACATCAGAAAGCTCCGGGGGTACTGGTCCTCAACTATCCGATAGTGTCAACAGCAAACTCATCATCCATGCTGAAGTCTGAAAGTACTCCTTGCTATCTTAGTAAGTTCTAAAACTGCCCCAACTTTTGATCAATAGCTTGAGCCCAATCTGGCTCGATAACATCAGTCATTCTAGTTTTAGTAGCAGCAGGAAGCTTAGGGATACCTCCTATCTAATGATCCTCCTATCTCCCCGAGGCTATGGGGTCACTCCAAGTAGCTCCTCGATAACTACCTGGTCGTGTATGGAGATGTTCCTCAAGGGTAGCTCAAGTCCGATGCATGATACACCTGTCATCGCTATAAAAGTAGACGGGGTAATGGTGAACTCCCCAACTGGAAGGTGGAATGTATGGTTCATGTCCCACCATCTCTCTATCATCGCAGTCAGCACGGATAGGATACTGCGGGTCTCTTCGTCAATGAAGCATTTGAGCAAAGGGGCGAATCCTGTAATGTCTACCCTCACTCTGACAGCCGCTAGAAGCTCTCTGTACCAACGACTGATACCGGAGAAGTTCCCGGTCGTGATAATGGCTCCTCAAGACTATGTTCAATAAAGTCATTCGATAAGTATTCTGACCAAATTCTCATATTTTGTTCCTAAAGTTTGTGCATCCTAAGTATATTTCTATCGTTCATTTCCTAGTTTTGTTCATGCATTCAAAATTTAACTGAATAAAATCATAAAAGGTTGAAATTAGAAAGCTTACCGATCTACTTGCTCGTTGGGACAAGTGAGACTCAAGGTCCAGCAGCAGTAGGACCCGCTCTCCTCATGCCAGTCCACAGTGTGGGGTTTCAGCGCTTCTGTATCTCGAGGACTCGCATGGTCTTTGGTCGGCCATAATAATAGTGCTAAATCTGAAAATCTGACTTAGAAGTATTTAGGAGAGGTTTAGGAGTCTAAATTTGTATGAAATGAAGCTGAAATGTGGTTTTGGGCTTAAATAGCCAATATACCCGTTTGCATAAGTTAGGGCGCGAAACGTGTATGTTTCTTACCCGTACGGGTATCTTTCATACCCGTTTCGGTCCCTTTCATACCCGTATGGGTATGTTGCTGAATTTGATTTTTCTTGCTTGTTTTGAGTATTTTCAGGAAGCTGAGCAGTTCCAAGGGTCCTCGGATGATCCCAACTCTCCACAAACCCTGAATCATTAGTTCATAAAAAGAAAAAATCATGATCATCTTCTGCCAACTCTGCAATTTTGATTTCTGACTCCTGTTTTTGAAAAGGAAGCCATGAGTGTTTTCTTACATAATTTTCTAGTACAGGCTGGTCTGGATGAGGTTGGCTCCAATGCAACTTACAGCATACAGGTTGGTCAGGGTGAGGCTGCCCCTACGCAACTTTACAGCATATAGGTTGGTCTGGATGAGGTTGGCTCCAACGCAACTTATAGCATACAGGTTGGTCAGGGTGAGGCTGCCCCTACACAACTTTACAGCATACAGGTTTGTCTGGATGAGGTTGGCTCCAACACAACTTACAGCATACAGGTTGGTCAGGGTGAGGCTACCCCTACGCAACTTTACAGGTTGGTCTGGAGGAGTTTGGCTCCAACGCAACTTTGCTAGCTACAAGTTGGTAAGATGAAACTACTCTTATCAACTTATTTTTTACCCGTATGAGAGGTGGAGAAAAGTCCTAAATTTGCTGGCTACAAGTTGGTAAGATGAAACTACTCTTATGCAACTTATTTTTTACCCGTACGAGAGGTGGAGAAAAGTCCTGAATGATTTTACCCAAGCACCCTTTTTTTGTTCCTGCTAGGTCATGATTACCTAGAGGATCCTCTCTTTTCTAGCATAGGTTAGTGAGAACAAGTTCTCTCATGCAACTTTCTCTTGCTAGATCGTGATTGTCTAGGAGAACACTTATAGCACGGGATTGGTGAGAACAAGTTCTCTTATGCAATTTTGTTTTTAGCACAGTTGATAGGATGTGCCGTTCCTATGCAACTTTCTTTTGTAGTTGGTGAGATCATGATTATCTCTCGCAGCTTCATTCATTTTTTCCCCAATGGAGTTTTCTTGTACATTTACTGTTGTTTTCAAGTGGATTTTCTCTTTCATTTTAGTTCCTGCCTTCTCGTTTTGCATTCCTGCCTGTTCTGGTGCTCCTTGTAATTCAAGAAGAATTACATGCTTTGAACACATGTAAGTCCTTCTAAATCAGGGGGCAACTATCGCACCTTAAATTTGAGTCACTCGAATTGATTGGGATGAACCGAGTTTATTTCATCATTATTTTGCCTTTGCGGGCATCTCGGTTTGTTCTGGTGCAGTTCAGGATTTGGTTTAGGGCTATTTAGGGGCATTTTGGTCTTTTTGGGCTTATACCCGTATGGGTATATTTTGGTGCCGATTCGGGTATGTAACATACCCCTATGGCGTGTTGTTTACCCGTTTCGCTCCCCTAACTTACCTGTACGGGTATGTTCCTCAAGGCAGTTATAATTTGAAAGTTAGTTATTTTATTGAGGGAGGACTTTTGGGCTTAAAAAAAGGAAAAACACTAATTCTTTGAGGGGATTAAAAAGAACGCGAATTAGATCTTTATTTTAGGTTAAAACTTAATTAAAATTGATGAGATCTAGTTGAACTTAGCTTGAATTTGATTAGATCTAGTTAAATACATAAAAGTTCTTGCATTTTTGAATTGATTGAACTTTAATTCCTCCTAAGCTTTGGATTTGATTTGAAAAGGCTTGAAGATCATTGGAGAATCAACTAAAGGTAATTTCCTTTACTTTTAGCTTGTTTATTTGTTTGATTTCTTTTTTTTTTTATTGATTTTGGTTCGTTTTGATTCGTTTTTGTTGATTAAATGTGAAATAATTTGAGATTTGTGTATGATCTTGTGTATAAGAAACTTGGAAATGCTTTGAGATCTGTTTTGTTCCATTTTTGTAAGTGCATGTCCGTACGTGTATGTTTGCATGTTGATCATACCAGTACGGGTATGATCATCCTCAAACATGCCTGTACGGGTATGATCATAACATGTGAATTATATTTTGTTTTACCGAATCTTCCTTGCCTTATTTTATGCCTTTTGGTATGATTTTCATGTTAAGATCATGTGTTCTGCTTATCATTTGGCGATTTGAATGTTAATGTCATGTTTGTATGATTTTGCCTTGATTTGATTTTGTGTATTATACTTGCATTTTTTTGCATTTTGCATTTGTTCCTTTTTACGCTTTTTTTATGAGTTTTGAAGGAATAATATGGAGGATTTGGGTTAGTGGATCGGTGTTCAGACCTGGGGCTCAATCGAGACCCAAATTCAGTGGATCCCGAGGAGACAATCGGGTGTGGACTTCAAGACTCTTCAAGACCCTTTTATGTTTCCTTTATTTTATTTTTGGTCGGGTTATATTAAATACCCAAATTTTGTTTTATTTTCTTACTTTTTTTTTATTCAGGTGGGTTGTGTGTAAACACCCACATTTTATTTCCTGCTTTTATTTTCTGCTTTATTTCTGCTTTTACTGTTTTCATACATGCTGAATACCTCGTGTTTGCCCTATGCCATGAAACCGGACTAAAATCAACTTCAACCTAATTATGTGTGATTTGGTTTTCATTAAAATCGGATAAAGTGAATATAATAATATGGAATACAAATAAATTCGAAATCTCGAACCCAACTCTTAAGAAATTTGGGCTGCTTTCCATCACAGGAAGGCTTGGGTTTTAATTTCCCAATTTGTTTAGTCACTCAATTAAGTTGGCTAGATGAATTGGGTGGTGACTTCACAATATTTCTCAACGCGATCTTTCTAGGTCCTGTATGATTAACTAGGGATTCGTTACTCAAGAGCAAGCCCCATGACATTTCACGCCGAATAGTGTGCAATACCCTCTCGTCCGAGGTGTGCTACTCTCACACCCATATCTCATACAAAGACTCATTCTCTTTTGTGACTCCTCTTGGCTTGTCAATTTCATTCCCAGTAGCTCCATGAACTCCTCCATCTTTGACTCAAAGTTGTTTTGGGGAGGTTCTGGTTATTGTATCTTTTGCATAATTCTTGTATTGTTACTCTAGGAAAAATTCAGATGGTTTCACCATCCAAAATTATATGTATTGGAGTAAGGATTGTTACCTTATCTTCCCATAGATTGTGGCATGTTCCCTACAAAGCTAACCTACTCCATGCTCTTATATGCATTACATTCATTCATAACATGTCCTGCTTATCCACATAGCTCACATGAACTGGACACCTTTGACAGATTATTGATTTACTTTATTAAATTTGCAACTTCAACATGCAAATCACTAACAGCATCAAGTGACAAAACACCTTTATGTTCTTTAATTACCGTTCTTGACTTGTCTGATGCCCATAGTGCATTTGTAGTAGCCATCTCTTCCAGTAGTTCATATGCTGCCTCGATAGTTTTCTTCATTAGGGACCCTCCAGCTACTACATCGATGGTCCCTCTGGTGGTTGTGCTGACCCCATTGTAGAATGTTTGGAGCAATAATTCTCTTGGTAAGTTATGGTGAGGACATTTTCTTTATAGCTCTTTTAACCTTTCTCACATCTCATACAAAGACTCATTATCTGTTTGCTAGAATTTGTAATCTCCTTGATGATCTTTGTTGTCTTTGCTAAAGGAAAGTATTTGGCTAGAAAATTTTGTACAAGCTGGTCCCAAATTGTAATTGACCTTGGGGTCAATGAGTGTAGCCGAATCTTTACCTTTTCCTTTAATGTAAAGGGGAAAAGCCTTAACCTAATTGTATCCTCTATCACTCCATTATGCCTGAAAGTATCACAGATCTCCAAAAAATTTAAGATATGAGCATTAGGGTCTTCATTTGCTAAACCAAAGAACTGTACCAAAGACTGCAACATCCGTAGTAGAGCTGGCTTGATCTCAAAGTTATTGGTGGCTACAGCTGGTCTCATTTTGTTTTATTGGTTAGTATAGAAACCAGGCCTGACTACATCCATCAATGTCCTTTGCTCTTCTACCATCTTCACTGGATTTTCTTGCACGGTTTCCTCTTAAGCAGCTCTTCAATTTTCTCTTTCAAGTCTTATCATATCCTTATAAATTTCTAATAATGGTGATTGAGAGTTCTTGGTTCTTCTCCTACTCATACACCTACAAAATCAAAACAAAAAAATTAAAATAAAATGTTTAAATCAAACTGTACTTTGTAGCGATGTTAAACACATAAATTTTTGGCAATTGCACCAAAAACTTGATCGCTTCCTAGTGTGATGTGAATCGACAGTAGTCTTAATCATTACTTCACTACAAGCATACAGATAATTGTAGTAAGATATCAATCCCATGAGGATTTATTGCTATCTACCACTACTCAAATTTCCAATCTACTCAAGCAACTCAAATGGTTTCGTGTTTGAAAGTAATTGATTACAAAAGTATAGTGTGTAAAGAAATGAAACAAGATCAATGGTGAGAAGATAAAATAATGGTAAGAGACATAGGATTTGAGATCATCATCACCAAGCTAGGATGATAACTATGTGCTTATTACTACCCAAAATATCGAAAAGCATCGATAACCCTCTCTTGAGGCAAAACCAACTAAATTTTGTACTAATCTTAGATTCACTTAGTCACTATCGTGGTCCTCTAATTAGGGAAACTATTAAGCAATCATACAGGAATTAGGAATATGTAGATCTCTCATACACATCTACCTAACGAGAATGAGTAAGCATTTCATAATTCAACTCCCATTGCAATTATAAAGCATAAGTAATCATTTAGAAAGCTAATCCTTAGATTTGAACATCTCTCAATGAACAAGCATTCTACAATCCAACTCTTGTTGCAATCACAAAGCAGAGATTTCGTTTCTAAAATCAAACTTTAGAATTAAATACTTTTAGTAATATTAAACACATACAATCAACTATCCAAGCAAGCGATCTCAAAAATCAAATCCTACAAAGAGTACTTAGCCATTCATGACTAAGGGAAAAATACAAGAGAACTAAAGTACAAGGATAATACTATACAAAATTGCCTTAAAGAATAGACTCATACTTCTGTAGATGGTGAGTGATCATGAAACCCTAGCTACCACCTTTCTTTTATGCTTTGAGTGGAGGTTTCCCTAACCTTATCTTTCATTTGTTTGTATCTCTTTCCCATATTATAGGTTCCATTGTCCATTAAATCCCCATTAAAGTTTTTTATTTTTGCTCCCCTCATGGAACGCATTATTCTCCCTCAGTCTTTTGCAAGGATCATCCTTTAAATGATCAATAATTACAAAGTTACGATCATGACATTGTATATCATGATCGTGACTTGCTAACTTGGTGGTGCTCGGGCTTGACATGCTTCTATCATGATCGTGACTTGCAATATCATGATCATGATAGACACTTAGGCTCCTCTCCTTCTTGACTTGGCTTTTGTCACAATCGTGACTTTGGATGTCACAATCGTGACTTGAGTTCTTAAGCCCTAAAATGCTTTATTTCTTCTTAATTGTCCTTAATGCTAAACACTTAACAAACTCATCAAATTTTACTAAATCAAAGCAAAAACATTAGACAATGAACATCAAATTCTAACTAAAAAAAACTAAACAAATATACAAATTAGCATACATTACCTCCCATCCCTATAGGCTAGACCCTTCTTCCACTACTGCAAAAATTGTTATATTTCTACATTGGGGAAGTAGGAATTAATATGGTAAATTTGGCACCCAATCACTAAATAAAAATATAATTTTTTTAGTCAATAATTATGTGTAAAGACATGCAAAAATGAGAAATGTACCTTCACAACTAAAATAAGGATTCCCAGAGTAGCCCTTCTTACATTAGCAAAGATGCCTTGAAATATTCTCTGACTGGTTGCTTTTCATAGCATGACTCATGTAGACATTCCTTGTTTCATTACCATTAATCCTCTATTTAAGCACCATATGAAATTCTTCATCTATTGGAATATCTTTAAGGTAATCAAATTTAAAATTGAATTTGTCATCTTGTACAATTAAAGCATACATGTACAAGTTGAAATCAATTACATTCGTATAATGGAAGAAGTTATAAGTAGTAACATTTGCATGATATAAACCTTTAGGAACCATAGTCACTTCTTAAGCAAGATGTAGTATCCATATATTCTTTTTAAGAACATGTATGTTTTAGTTGGTTGTTCAATTTTCTTTTGCTTTAGAGGTATGCATAGCTATCACAGCTAATCATGACTAACTTATTAGTTTTAAAGATGATGAGGTCAAACAATTTGAGCCATTACCATTAAAACCCAACTTTCAATCTATTGCCAAACCGATCATAGCAACCCGAGCCACCCATCCCTTTATTATCAAATGGCCATCTACACTTATGTATGTGACCTTGATAGTTGAGGTCCTAAGGAATGACACTGGAGGGTTGAAAGTATGATTGCATGTGATGAGAAAGTCTAGATTTAAGTTACAACCCTCTACTTCAAAAGGGAAGGGGATTGTTAGACTTCCACAAAGTTTACAACAATCAAGCTTGGCTTAACTGGCCACTACTATAATTAATTTATAAGTTACTTATAATTAATTACTTCTTAACTCTTTTTATGTATACATTAGTGTAAAACTTTTTTAAGTTATTAAGCAAGGTCCCTTAAGCTTGACAACATTAACTAACAATTCTTGCATATAGTTTTCCAAGTTTATTAATAATATGGAAAATGGTTTAAATTAAAAATAATATTTTTTTAATTTCAATATTTTAACTTGTTTTTTGGGTCAATTTGAATTAATATTCATTTTCAAATTAATTTTATTTCAATATAAATAAGTAATAATTTTAACTTGATGAAATTATTTTTTACATGAAAGTGTCAACAAAAAAAGTTTCTATAAATACTCAAATAAATAATTTATTAAATTAAGAGATTATGATAATGCAAATTAATCAATTAAACATTTCTTAGTATTATGTTAAGTCATGATAAAAATTATTTTTATTTAAAACTGAAATGAAAAATCCTAACCTTTTGAATTATTAACACTTTAAACTAATAAAAGGGAGAAATTATTAAAACTTAGAAATATGATTAGATAAGTATAAATAAATCAAATAAGTAGGGGCTTGTGTTTTTCTTCTTTTCAAGTATTTGCTTGATTGAACGTTTGTTGGTAGGGCTGACACTGGATGTAACAATTAAAAGAATGATAAGCCCTTCATTAAAAATCAATATAAATCATAATTATTATATATTAATATTTTATGTAATTATAATTAAGCCAATTTTTAGGATTAATTATGTGACTATAATTTTGTTACTTGGCGAAATAAGAGCCAAGTATTTTGTATGGATGATATTAAACCATTTGGCCTTATATAGACCACGTAAATCATATAATAAATAAGTTGTTCATTTAGCTTAATGTAAGTCAAGTAAAATAAGTGATTATGAGGATGGACACTTGGCTAAATGATAGCTAAGCAAATCATGTGGACCAAAAACACTCTTTTCTACTATAAATAGAAGTAAGTTTAAGAGTCATTTCATTAACCCATCAAAGAGAGCTAGAGAGAAAACTAGATAGAGAAAGAAGAGAGAAAAATAGAGAGAGAAAGAAAAAAGAAAAATAAAGAAATTAAAGTATGAGCTAGAAAATTATTCTAGTAAATATTATTGGAGTTGTAATTTTCTCTTATATTATCAATAAAAAGTGTGTTAAATAGTATTTTCTATTTATATAAATCTATCTGAGATAACCAATATCCTCTTCAAATATAAATAAAATCTACAAGATGTATTAATTATGTACCACTTTCAAATATAAATAAAATCTACCACTTTTATTGGAGTTAAATATATTTTTAATATAAACTTTAGATTATTTATTTTTAATATATATATTTATATATAATTATATAAAATAAAACTCAGTTTAGTTTTTATTTTACAATTTCAAACAGTTTGAATTCAAATATCAGTTCAAATATTAGTTGATCTTTAAATTTTGCTCAAATTATAAATAAAAATTAGATCAAATTAGTTTATAATTAAAACATTTTAGATTTAATTAATCCTAATATTTCAAATTAATATCAAAATATTGGAGATTGATTTTTACCCCTTAAGATTCATGTTTGCCCTTTAGATTAATGTCCACCCATACTTATAATGTATTTTCATAAATGGGGTCATAATTTGAAATAATTTGATTATACTATAGTTAAGCATGGTTTGTTCGATGGATTTATAGGATTTTGTAAAGCTTTATACTTTTATGACTCATGGAGGTATGCATGTGATCAAGCGTCAAACTGCATGTTGTCCACAGATAAAAAGGTCTATTTTATGTATAGAATTTGGCTAGAATAGTTGACTTAATCTTGTTTTTATATTTTGCATGTAAAAACAATGAAAAAGTTAAAAGACGGTTAAAATGACATTTTTACTTCATTTTTTTATCATAAAGTAAGAATCAGGTGCTTATGACCATGGCTTGCAGGCATAAGAAGAATAAAAATCCCTGATATCTGGTAACCAAAGCTATTATGTTTAGATTTTGTAATTTAGATAGAGATTAGATTAGAAAGAATAAACATCATACAAGATTATTACCTTAATTATTATTTATTTATTTTAATTAACTTTTTCTATTTTCTATAAATGGGAGGCTTTGTTTCCATTATAGAGGACTAATTTTTTATTCATCTATTGTAAATCATTTTTATTTTTATTAATAAAAGTTCCTTCTTTTATTTTATATTGTTGACAATGATGCTTTGCTAGGAAATTTTAATTTTTAATCAGAAGTAGCATAAATAATTCATTGAGAACCATGTGAGATCAAAATGGATTTAATTTCCATGGTATTTCACTATTTTCTTTAATTCAATAAATCATAGAACCATTATAGTTCTTAGAAATGTGTAAATTGGGTCTGCTGCACAAGTCTGATTTCTACATATTGCTATGCAAGTTGTTTGATTTGGAATTGTCACTTGACTTACTAGAGTAGCAATCAAAGTGTTAAGCAACCAAAGGATGTTTAAATTTCTTTGTGAGTTTTAGTAATCTAGCATAGCGGAGCTGGTTCTTAATTGTTAACTTGAGTCTGGTTCTTCTAATTCTTTATGTGGTTTCTGGAAGACTAAGTACAATTATATTTTCACCATGTCTATCTGGGGATCAGAGGCAATTGTATGAGCCACTTCTTGATCATCTTAAAATTAAGGAATAATTGATCCATTTGAAACCTTTCTTCACTGTTCTATAGTTGGCTTAGTGAATTTACCATTGGACTATATTTAAATCAATGATCAAGATTTTATAATGAATATTTTTGCAAGCTTTCGGTTAGGAAGTTCATTATATTGATTTTCTCCAAATTGTTATTTCTTTTATTTTATTTCTTCATAAAGAATTGAAGGATACTCCCGTCCCTATGGGATTAACCCTTCTTTATCCCTTATTCCACTACTATAAAAAATTATTAAATTTCTACATTGGGAGAGTAGGAATTTATTTGACGGATTTGACACCTGATCAAATTTTGGCCCTATTGACGAGGATGATTGACAGACATTCTTTGATTCTTTTTTTATGACTTGATCTTCGATAGGTAACTTGAGCTTTGATATCAAAATCGAGAAGATTGTAAAAAGGTTGAGGAAAGAGGTAAAACTCAAAAAATTAGCCTCTGTATCAGAGAGTTTGAGCACCTTCAAGGAAACACTTAGCAATACAGATAACGAAAGCATTAACAAAGTTATCATGGTTGTTAACTAGTAGACTCTGCAATAAATGGCTATGTTACCAATAGACCAAACCCCATTATGTATCACCTACAAGGACTTGACAGTTCCCTTGGAACTAAAATCTAGACTTATATGATTGTTACCCACTTTTAGAGGCTTAGAAAATGAAGATCCTTATAAGCATTTAAAACAATTTTATATAGTGTGTAATGATATGAAACTACATGGTGTAAACTTGGAATAAATTAAACTAAGGGCTTTCCCTTTTTCTCTTGTATATATGGTAAAAGACTGGTTGTATAACTTGTTGTCTGGCATGATTACAACATGGGATGAGATAGCATGATAATTTCTAGATAAATTTTTCATATGAAGTGAGCTGTCCAAATACGGAAAGAAATATGCATAATAAAATAAAAGGATGTTGACAGCCTTCACGAGTATTAGGAGCACTTCAAAAGGTTGTGTGCCTCATATCCCCAATATGGAATTACTAAGTAGAACTTGATCCAATATTTTTATGAGGGATTGCAGTCAATTTAGCAAAAAATGATAGATGCAACAAGCAGTGGAGCGATTGTGAATAAAACACCATAGGATGCATGTAACTTAATAACAATTATGGCAGCTAATGCTCAATTATTTAGTTCAAAGCAAGACCCACCAAGGAAGGTTCACTAGGTAAGTACTTAAAACTTTGAATCATAAATCTTACAACTTACTTCTATAATGTAGGATTTGGTAATAAATCTCAAATGAACAAGAACAACCAATTTCCAACAACATTCTGCAAGCATAGGGTTTGCAGGAGGCCAGTATCCGCCCGAACACATGCACCCTCCATGTATGGAAAGGGTTTGTGGGGGCGACGGTTGTGTGACACCCAGGTAGACGTGCCCTCGGGCGAAAGGCTTTAGGGGTAACTTGCGTACAAAAACTTGATGATTCATGGGATTCTGTAATTCACACCAAGTATCATATTTTGCTGCATTCTTCATTAATGCGAGAGCTAAGATATCCATTGTCGAGATTCATTATGGTTATGAAGGATTGCGCATGCCCCGACGCATCATTTTCAAGCTCCGAGGCAGGATACGTGCCTTAAAGAGTGCTTTTGGGAGCTCAAATTTCTCAGTTTTTGCTTTTTCCTCAAATCTCTCAACCTTTGCTTCTTGAGATCATTCTCCATAGCTCTTAGCATGATACTACTAGCCATCTCATCCTCTTGCTTGAACTTATTGTAAGCATCTTTGACTTCTTTAAAAGAGTTTACTACATGCATGTGTGGATAAGCCCAATCCAGTACATGCGCTATCTATTTGCCTTTCAAAACTATTTTGATTTGGCGAATCCAATCTATGTAATTGAATCCATTTAGTTTATGTTCAAGAATACCATGGAAATCAACTTTTCTTAACATTTTTAGAAAAATCTAGAGAAAAAGAAGAAAAAGTGTGTCATTAAAAATGTCATGTATTTTAAAAACATAATAAGGCCTTTTATTATTTTTTATCTCCTACTATTTTATTACGAACTAATAGCCCTCAATTACTAATCCGGGAAGGTCGCACTTTGCCTACCTTAGTGGGTCAGTATCCAATGACCATTAAGCCCAATCTTGAGTATGCTCAACAAACTAGAACTTAATATCAATAGGTAGACATCTCTCATGTCAATCATATCTTTATATGACTATTGAATCATTAGGTTATCAATTTCTCTTGATACTTATGTTATCTTAATAACACAATTCCTCAAACCAGCCTATAAAATATTTTACCTTGGGTATGCCTAACAAATAAAATATTTTATTTAAATCTGACCCATTTTTTAAAACTTGGATATACCCGATGTTAAACAAGCTTGAGTATGCCTAACAACTTAAATGACAAGAAGCTCTCCATCCTTATCTTAGAAAATGGAAGGCCTTAGATTTATATTCCTTTGATGGATTTATTTCCTTTTATATCATTAAAAACATTTAAGGCAGGTATGTGCAATTGGTGCACCATGCATAATCCTGGTTGATGCATGCTATGGCATGCTCATGCAACTCATACATACATCATTATAATAATTTATAATATGATCATTATGGACTTCTAAGTCTAAGGTCAAAACTAGGCTATGCGTGATTTTACAAACCCTAAATTTTAAAATAATATTATTTTATTATAAATTTTACCTTTGAGTTCCACTTTTGGTCAAATCTTTGTTCCTTTGCTCCTTTTGCCCCCTTTTGTATCTTTTACACCCTATATAATCTAATTACAAATTTCAATAGTAGAAACCTTTGGGGGGAGTAGATGAGAAGAGAAGTACAAAAAGATCTTAAGGAAAGGCAGGACTCGCAGGCCCTATTTACCAAAAATTATAAAATGATGCATATACTCAATCACATTGGGCTGAGTCCATAATCACCATCATGCCAATCAACCATCCATACATTCAAAATAAATAATCTTCTCATAATTTTATTTTTATTTTTTCAATTTTAAAATTTAAATAAATTTTGCCTTTTAAAATAGTTATTGGGCTTGCATTTGAAAACATATGGTTTACATGTTTTGAATTCTATTTGAATAAGTTATTTATTAAATTAAATAATCATCCAAATGGTAATATATTAATTATTTAATCACACTTTAAATATTAATATATCACTGAGAGAATAAAACAGAAGTAAAAATTGATAAGAATTCTTATCATGCTCAAATTGCTCATTTTGAGAGTTTTAATTCAAATAAAATACTTACTAATCTCCAAAGTTAATAAATTTTCATTTTAAAAACCTTTAATGTGTCCAAAACATTAAAATACATGTATTAATGAAAAATATGAGCAATTAATTTTGAAAAAACCAAATATACCATAAAAGGATTTCTTATGTGCATATAAACATGGTTTCCATTAAATCACTTCCAAATCAAATCAAAATTCATTCCAAATGCTCCATTATCAAGTTAGCATATTAAATAATTGATTTATTACATGTTCAATAATTAAACACATAATAAACAAGCAACAACATTAAGAACAACATAAAAAATTGATTCGGCCTTTCATAAAGAGCATGCGCAACATATGAATTTTTATCTCATGTAATTTCCATATATGTATTTTTTTTTTTGATATAAACCAAGTTAATTAAATGAAAAATAAGTGGTTAAAATTTCAAATCCAAATTCAAACATTAACCTCTTTAAAATTGAAAATGACACAAGCCATAATATGTGAAAAAAATGAAATCTCATGTGTTCTATGCATAGATTGCAAATACAATAGAATAGAACACAATTTGGTTTGCAATCTATGCATAGAACACATGAGATTTTAGAGAATATTATGTAGAAGAGATTGAAAACTTACTTATAAGCTGATCTCCTTCTTTCTTATCCTTCTAAAAAGTTATAGCAAACTTTTCAATCCCTAAGGATAGAGGATCTCCAAACTATCCATACAAGTAAAGAGGATGATTAGTAATCCAAATTACTAGTTTTGTTTAGAGACTAGTAAGACAAAATAGGAAAGGGAATGCATGGAGAATAATAATTGAATTCAGTTTTCTTCTTAATGTTCAATTGAAATTAAATTATTTTTCCATGTTCTTATGCTTCAAAATTCTTGGAAACATAAAGAGAAAAGAGGTAGATGAAATATGCTTCTGTCACTCTATTTTTTTTCACCAAAATATAATGATATAACCCTAATAAGGTTTAGGTTATAATAAGTTAAGTCATATGCATGTCACATGCTTCTAGCATGTGACTTGCATGTGATTGACTTAAATCTCCTTCCAAAAGCACATGGAAATCATGTGCACTTCCATTTAATTCATCATATATGAATAAGTTATGTGACAATCACAGTTTGATCCTTGAGTCAATTAATTATGTCAAAAACCCGTATATACCATGCATGTAGAACATGTCATCTTAAATCACTTGTATCTTGAGTTTTACTCATTAGATTTCAGCGATCTTGGTATCAAATCGAAGCTCCTTTCATTCTCTTTCTAGTAAACATGAAAAATCTAAGTTATCCTATAACCATAAAAACATTATTTTACCAATATCTATTCATGATTATCATTCCCTTACTTTTAGTGTATAACCTTTTGGGTTCTTGGCATGTTAGCAACATATGAATCAATTATTTACTTCATTTAATAATATCATATATAAATCATGAGCAGTGTCTAGTCACACATCATGACTACCCAAGTGTTAGGAGGTCATTAGTTTGACTATAACCTTTCCATATTATATTCCATACAATAAACTCCTTTCACCATCCACTATCTCATTTAAGTTTGAGTATGGATTAATGTCAACTCAATGCATAATCAAGTGTGTTAAACCATGCCCTAAATTTGATATTTCATGTACCATAATCTTTATTCCCAAAATGCCCTTATGAAACTCATTCATCAATAGGCATTCTACTTTGGCCAGAAATTCCTGAATAAAGAATATTACATGAATCAATTAGATAAAACCCTTACATTTAATTTGAGGTGGTGAATCCTTTATTGATAAATAAATACCTTCAACTACTTTACACTATATCCAACCTCCAAGTTATGAATGCCTCCTATGGAGGAATAAAACATAGGAGTTAAAACATAGTGATCTATAATTAAGATAACCTTGTTATCTCAAGTCTTAAGGATACTTGCACTATTAATATAAGTGAGATATATTTCACAGACATAGATAAATTATCCATATGAAATCTCACTAGCAAGGCCTCCAATGAGTTAGTCCCAAACTGCTCATCCACATGTTCACTTTAGACAACTCTTGTCATGATGAATGAGAATCATCCCTTAAGGAAGTATAACATGTATTGATCTTAACCGCATTAATAATATCCATTCTTATTAATACATTGATCAGGGATAATTTAGATATTGAACATTTTCATACAATAAGAATCTCATTTCATAAACTCTTTATGAATTCCTTTGTACTGCTCCAATATCTTGGAATTCATTATTTAGTTAATAACCTTTCAAGTAAACTAAATAATGAATAATGCCTTTTATTGATAAATCATTCAATTACAATAAACATGATACTCTAGAGCATACACTAACAGTAAGAATAGAGGAATTCCAGCTAAATTTAAAACCACATTCAAATGAACCATAATAGTGAATCTTCCATAGGTAGCTCGATAAAACCAAGCAATATCTAAACTTTCTACTTTATTTTGCTTACTACTCATATGTCTCATATTAGGATAATGTGTTTTAAGTTTGAGGGGATATGTTACGATTATTTTTATTATTTCTCATGATTTTTGTTGACCAATTTGATGCCAATTGGATGTTTGATCAAAGTTTTTCAAATCATTATACACTCTACTTTTTGATTGCAACCAAGTTATTCTATAATTTGTCTTCTTCTTGTTAAAATTCTTTAGACTAATTTCTTCTTTACAACTTGATGATTAGGAAAATGCTATCAAACTTAGTATTTTTTGTATAATCAATTTTGATTATTATTTAACTTAAGGCATGGTTAATCAAATTTTTGGATATTTAGCTTACGAAATGATGTTATGCCTTAATTTGGATATATTTGCATGACTAGCTTATAAGTATATGTGTAATTTAATTCTTTTTTTGCTAAGGTATCTTTTGCTTGAACTTAATATGCAAACCAAAAAAGGAAAAAAAAGTAATAAATATATGTGTGTATACCAGCATTAGCTAGTTCGGGTGGTACGATACTCGAACTTCTTAAGCAACCTATGTATGGAGCTATTGGTGTTGTAGAATTTGACCCTTTTAAGGCTGTTAATTAAATTCAACAAAAAAACATGTTGAAAGGAATAAAAGCATATTAACCTTTGCTAATTGGGTTAGGTGGTCGGACCTAATGCCCCTCAAGCTACCTTAGTGTATAGACTTAACTCCCTTTCTAGGGTCGATTATGTATCTTAATTTATTAAGTTCCTATAAATAAAATTGTTGAAAATTGGTTTTGTTGAATGCATTTAAAAATAAGGCCCTTGATGCTTGGTGAGATTGTGATTACACTACCATATGCTTGCTTGTGATAAAATATTTTGCTTGGACATAATGTAAATAGTTATGCAGAATTTTATTTGTTGAGATTTTAAGATTTTTGTTATAAATGCTGAATTGCTAAATTGTTTTGATGAAATGGTTATGCTTAAATGTTAAGAATGACTGTTGCTTTCCTTGACTCTTGATGCAAAGATTGAATTGGTTTTGGGATTTTGTTTAAAGGAAGGGATTCGGAATGCTTAAGGGCAAACATTGACTAACTATGGGGTATATGATCAAGTGGTAAATTGCATGTTTTTCATAGATAAAAATGTCTATTTTATGTATAGAATTTGGTTAAAATAATTGACTTGGTCTTGTTTTTGTATTTTGTAGACAAAAGTAGTGAAAAAGAAAAAAGATAGTTAAAATGAAATTTTTACCTCATTTTTGATCAAAAAGCAAGAATTAGGTGCTTGTGACGATGGCTTGCAGACATAAAAAGAATAAAAATCCCTCACATTAAATAACTAAACCTATTAAATTTGAATTTCGTAATTCATATAGATATCAAATTAGAAAGGATAAATAGAAGATATGATTATTATCTTAATTTGTATTTATTTATTTTAATTAACTTTTTCCATTTTCTATAAATAGGAGGCTTTGATTATAAAGGATTAATTTTTTATTCATCTCTTATGAATCATTTTTAATTTTATTAATAAAAGTTCTTTCTTTTATTTTGTATTGTTACCAATGATGCTTGGATAGACAATTTTAATTCCTAATTGAAAGTAACACAAATAACTCATTGAGAACCATGTGAGATCAAAATAGATTTAGTTTCAATGATATTTAATTATTCGCCTTAATTTAATAAATCATAGAACTATTGTAGTTCTTGGAAGTGTGTAAATTGGGCTTGTTGCACAAGTCTAATTTTTACATATTGCTATGCAAGTTATTTAATCCAAAATTATCACTCGACTTACTAGAGTAGCAATCAAAGTGTTAAGTAACCAAAGGATGTTTAAATTTCTTTATGCCATTTTTAGAAGACTAAGTGTGAATCTATTTCCATCGTGTTTATCCATAAATTAGAGGTGATTGTATGAGCTATTTCTTGGTCATCTTAATATTAAGGAAGAATTGATCTGTGTGAAACCTTTCTTCAGCATTCTATAACCGGCTTAGCAAATTTACCATTGGACTATATTTGAATCGATGATCATGATTTTACAATAAATGTTTTTACAGGCTTTCAGTTAGGAAGTTCTTTATATTGATTTTCTCCAAATTAAATTTTGCTATTTCTTTTATTTTATTTCTCTCCAATTTCAAAATATTTTCACTTTATTTCTTCAAAAAGAATCAAAGGATACTCCCATCTTTGTAGGATCGACTCTTCTTCTACTATTGCAAAAATTGTTAAATTTCTATGTCAGGAAAGTAGGAATTAATTTGATTGATTCAACACTTGATCAATATGTTTTGAATTGATGATAAAATGGAAGAGAACTTAGATATATTACAAGGTAGGGCTAGCGTGTGAACATTGAATTGTTCTCCTTGCTCTTAATGTTTTGATCCCATTGATGAGTCATTTAATTTTACAAATGATATTTTGTATGGTCCTTTGTGCTAGTGATTATTAATTATGTGTGGTCCATTGGCTATAGTTACAGTCCATTGGAAACAATTTTTCTTAATTATGTGCATGGCTTTTCTTTGTTTTGGTACTATCATTTGCTTGTGATTTACAATCTACATAGACTTGGATTATTTCCAAGTGAATAATGAGAATGACTAAAAAACATTCATGGCTTCTTTGCAATGAGTTTCTATTTTAAGTTTAATTTCAACAAAAAAGAATCATTATGTTTGGCACTATTCCTAAGATGTTTGGGTTACTACCTTAATAGTTTTCATTTATAACAGGTTGGTTGGTTCTAATAAAATTCTAGTTATGGAGACTTATTATAAATTCAATAACATAAAAATTAGCATATTATTGATAAAATCTAAAATAAAATAAAATAAGTTTTAATAAATTTGGATTTTTTAATAAAATTGTATTTCTTTAAAGGTGATCATTTGTATGTTAGTTTTTTCATATAAAATTAGATGATCAAAATTAATTTTAACATATTCAATAATTAGATAATAAAAATAATTATTATTTATATTTGATTTTGTATAAAATATTTAAATACAATTAGTTGTTGTGAATTAAAATTATTATTATTAGATAATTAAAAATAAAATAAAATAAAATTAATTTTAATAAATTTAGACAGAAGGTATAATCATCACGTTATTTATCCGCTTTCCTTATTTTGATGTTAACCAAAAATTTAAGAAAGATATATTTTATCTGTTTCACTAAACTTTTACAAAGTCAACCATTAACAATATCATATATTTTTGTAATTTTAATAAAGACCTCATATTTTTAAAAATAATTATATGCAATATTTTATTTTATATAATTTCATTATATAATTAGTTGTTATAAATTAAAACTATTATAACTAGATGATTAGAATAAAATAAAATTAATTTTTTTAAAAATTAGATTCTTTAATAAAATTTTATTGCTTTCAAATAATTATTTATAGGTTGATTTTTTATATTAAATTAGATTATTAAAATTAATTTTAATAAATTCAATTATTATATAATAAAAATAATTAGTTTTTATATTTGATTTTAAATAGAATTCTCTTATGGAAATTAATTCTTAAAAATTAAAATTATTATTATTGGATAATTACAATAAAATAAAATTAGTTTTAATAAATTTAGAAGAAATGATATGATCATCATTTAAATTGTCTCCTTCCTTTTTTTTAATATTAACCAAAAATTTGAAAAATTTATGTTGAATTAATTTATTTCATTTGACTTTTATAACATGAGTTTAAAAAAGTTAAATTAAACATTAATAATGTGAAATATTTTTGTAATTTTAATAAAGCCTTCATATTTTAAAATAAGATTACTTTATTTATAATGTGAGAATCAATGTTATATGTATTGAAAAATGTATGTGAAGATGAGAGTGTTTTAGATTAACAAGGCATAACATCAAGTTTACTATGAAGGATGAAAAGCTTTAAATTTATTTTTATCTTACATTTGATAATAAAAGTATTGGGGTTGACTAATGAGTTACCATTTTCTTTGCAACAACAATATCAAAATATTATTAATGCAATGAGTTTGATTACAGATGTAGAAGATTTTTTCCAAGATTTGAGGGAAAATGAATTGAATGTAATTATGAAATAGATGAATAACTTTTGTGATACAATGTTTATCCTAATACTAAATTTAAAGGATATTATATTGATTAGAAGTCATTCAAGGCATGAAAGATAATCTATTACTTATTATCATCATTACCATGTTAAGATCTTTATTGTTGTGATTGATTTGATTGTTGCTAAGATGAACAATCAATTCAATGAAATATCTATAGTTGATCAGATGTCAAAACTGTCAAATTAATTCTTACTTCCCCTAACATAGAAATGTAATAATTTTGCACTAGTGGAAGAAGGGTCGATCCCACAGGGACGGAATGATCATTTGATTCTTTGCAATACAAATAAAATAAAAATAATTTTAGATTTATTGGAGAAAAATAAATAATAAAATAAAATTTGAATTTAGAAAAATATTAATTTGGAGAGACTTCCTAATCGCAAGCCAAAATTAATTATTGCTAGATCATGATTATCAATGCAATGATAACCCAACAATAAAATCACCAAACCGGTTATAGAACATCAAGGAACAGCCTCAAGTGAACCAATTCTTCCTTACTATTAAGACAACCAGGAAGCATCTCTACAATCATCACTAATTCTTGAATAGACATGATGGAATAAGATTCACATATAGTCTTCCAAAAATCACATTAAGGATTAGAAGAACCCGATTCTAATTAACATTTAAGAACCAGGTTTGCCATGTTCAAACTAGATCGTCTAATTCATAAAGATATTTAAATGCCTTTAACCTCGATTAACTCTTTGATTACTACTTTAGCAAGTTGAGTGACAATTACAGATTAAAAAACTCACTTAGCAATATGTATAAAATAGAACCATGGAAAGGGCCCTTTTTGATACGTCCCTAAGAAATGTAATGGTTCTTCGAATTATAGAATTAAAATGAATATTGATTTACAATTGAAATTAGGAACATTTTGATCTCACATGATCTTCAATAAATTAATTGTGTTGCTTTTGATTGGGAAATAGAAATACCTAGCCAAGCATCATCGACAGCAACATCAATTTAAAAAATAAGAAAGAATAAAAATAAATACTTGAATTAAAAAGAAATAAATAAAAATAATATTTAATCCTAGATTCGGCTAAAGAATTCTCACTTTGCAAAATAGAAGAAAGTCTTCTATTTATAGGAGTTAAAATATACTGAATAAAATAAATAAATAAATATTAATCCTTATCTTAAGATAGAATCTCCTAAATCTGATCATAATCTAATTTCAAATTTAAAATAGAAAATCAACTTTATCAAGTCCTTGAGCTCCCTCTTATGCCCATAAGCCTTGGTCATACGACTTGTATTCTACCTTTGACTCTAAAACATGGTAAAAACTCCATGTTAGCTTCCTTTTGACTTTTTCTTTATTTTTACCTCTAAAATAGAGAAATATAACCAAGTCAACTATTCTAGCTACTTTCCTAATCTAAAATAAACCATTTTATACATCAAAAACATGCATTTAGGTGCTTAATCATATAGCCCCACACTTACTCAATGCTTGCCCTCAAGCATTCTTAATCCCTTCCATCAAATCAAAAAGCTCCATCCATTCAAATCAAAACAGCAAGAGTCAAAAACATAGCAGTTATCTCTAATTCTTAAACACAAGTATTTCATCAAAACAGTCCAACCATCAGCAATATCTCAGTAAAACACAAAGATTTCATCCTACAATATTCCTGCACAACGATCATAGATCATGTCCAAGCAAACATCATAACATAAATCAGCATATAGAAAAAAATTACCAGACCCGCTAAGCATCCATTGCTCTATTTTTCTCATTTATTTCAGTAAACCAATTGGCAACAAATTTAAAATTCAAAAACTATAAAATTGAGATATGAATTGGCCCAAAGAAGGGGGATACTCTCTCATTGCCAATGACTCCATACATTATAACAGCATAAGGAGTGTCTAAGTCTGATTCACCTAAAACTAACTAGTAAAGGCAAAAGTGTTAAGTTCCTTTTTGGAAAGTGTGTTTTTGTTTGAACTTGTTACGACTTATAAAAAGGGTCAAATTCTCTCAATCATCAATGGCTCCATACACAGTCTGCTTAAAGAGCTTGAGTGTCATACCACTTAAACCATTCAATGTTCGTTTCAACACATTTTTTTCTATTGCTTTTATTTTTCTTTTCTGGTTCAACATTTAATATTTCAAACTAAGATAAACTAGCAGTAAGAAAATTGACTACACATATGCCAATCTATTTATTCATGCAATTAAAAGTAGATTAAGGCATAGCATAAATATTACAAGTTAATCACCAAGTATTCTATCAATTTTGCCTTAAATCAATTTTTTTTTCAGAAACAACTCATGCAAAGATATTAGAAACAAGGACATACTCTCAAACATAAAAGTGTTTTGAAACAAATTAGTTCAAGGAATGTGAAAAGAGGAAGTAGACTTAGAAAGGTAAGTGTAAGATAAAAATAAGGTATGTAAAATTTATGATAAATTTTGATCAAACCCAGCAAATTATACTCAATCAATCTACAAAAACATAAAAAATTAGCAACATTCACCCCCCAACACTTAAAACATATTATCCCTATGTGAAGCAGAAGATGGCAGCAACAAAACATATAAATAAGGTGAAAATTTTCAGATGTTGCCTATTTGTTTTACTGTGTTGCCTGTGGGCTAACCATTATTACATCTCAAATGAGTGACATAGCTCACTAACTTCTATGTCCAACTTACCATTTCTCAAGAAAATTTGGTGGAAAGCCTCCTCCATGCTAGCTATCATCTTGTCTAGTTTACTATATAGTGCGGTAAATTCTTGTAACAATCCTAATTCAACAACTGTAGCAAATTGATGCTGCAAAGTGGAAGCTGATGGAGCCTCGACTGTCAATTTCCCCTTTCTGAATACTTTATTATGCATAAAGATAATTGGTCCATGGGGATAGAATCCATAGTTAGGTGCTTCCTACTTCTTGCATAATAAACCAATTTCATCTAAACTAGTCAAATCAAGTGGTAAAAGTTATACAGCCTTATGAACATTATTGGAAGAGGTTGAATAGTAAGTCGAATGGTAAGATGAATCACAATATGACCAAGTATAAGGTGCTTCAAAGCTGCGACCGCTACCTTCATTTAAGCTGCAATAAAATATCCTAAATTGATTGGCTTCCACTCAACAATGCATTGCAAGAAAAATAGTTTGATCCTTATCACTATTCTTGGTGAATCATTCTTACAAGAAAAGCAATAAGCTAGCAGTCTATGTAGGTAAGTCAATGAATTATCAAGCAAATAAGAGTCCTTCATCAAGGTAGAGTCATATTTCTTCATCAAAACAGTAGTGTATTGTTCCCAAAGCTCCTCAGCATTAAATTTTTCTGAAATATCATAGAATGCATCAATATGTTCATCTGTAACCTTATCAATTAACCTAAGATTTAGATTGAATTCATTGATGGAAAATTAAAATTGTTATCCCAACAACCTAAAATGGATAATATTCGGACTGTCCAAAGCCATCAGCTATTGTTTATCCAAAATAAATGTACTGTAAAACTTATAAATCAGTTCATAATAAATTGAACAGTTTATCTCAAGATACCTCTGCCATATAATTCTTGCTATATACTTAGACCAATTCAATTTCAGTTTCTCAACAATTGGTTAGTCAATAATCTTACCTTGCACGACTCTGAGATTGACCACTTTAGCAAAGTTCTTTTTTTCCTCTTTACCAAACTTGAAATGGCCATTAAGCTTTAACAGAGGTACCGGTAGCATATCTTTTAAGTGTTTTAGCCTTGCTTGCATGGGTAAAGCATCTTTTAATTGTTCTTCTATTTAGGTCTCAGTTTCTAATTCTGCTGTCTCTAGGGAAACTTACTTCACTGGTTCTAGCTATTCCTTTTCTGCTAGTGTTTCTCTCTCTTCACTTGACTCCTTTTCTTCCTCACATGTCTCTTCAGATTCCTTTATCATGGCCCAAATTAGTCATTGGGCCATTTGTTTAGAATCATTGTCTACCACTTGAAGAGGTAACCAAGCTCGTTCATATTGTTAAGGCCTGGGTGGTTTCCAGCTAATGTAGAATTTAATTCCAGTGCACTTAATGTCCATGGTGGGCCTTTAGGATGGTGCAAGCTCATTGTTGTCCACTATGGTGGGCTCCTTACTGGCATGTCTCTTAATCGTTGGACTGGCACCAACTATTTTTCTGGTGTTCACCATGGCTCTTTAAAAATCCCTAATTTAGGTGAATTTAGGGGAAAATAAATTAAGTCCTACACAATAAATGAGATGGGTAATTATTTAAACACCATTTAAAAGATACATTTTAAAAGAGTTTGAGTTAAAATAGAAAACTTCATCCATTAAAATGTAGAGTGTAGCATTTTACTGCTCCTAAAAATTTCCATTTAGATTTCTGCAATTAAAATATGAAAATAAAATTAGACATGAAGAAGAAGATTAAAAATTAGAAGATAGTTAAACTAAATTTAACTAACTAAAAATGAACTACTGTCTTATTGGCTACCTTATGGGCATAACGTCTAATGAAAATAGAAAAATTGAAACTTAAACTAAAAAAACATAGTTTTGGTTTATAAGTCCTAGCTTGACTCTTGATGTGCTTTACTTGTGAGAGGGGTCACTCAATGTGATGACACATGTTGGTTGAGTAAAGAATTCTTCGTAAAATGGCTTGAGGCAATGTGTATTTACTTTAAAGATTTTTCCTAAATCTAAACTCTTGATTTATACCGCTCCTTGTGGGAAAATGTGTTTCACCTCAAATGGTCCTAACTATTTTATCTTCAATTTTCCAGGAAACAGCTTTATCCTAGAATTGTACAACAATACTTTCTACTCGATTGTGAAATCTTTTCGATTTAAATGCTTGTTATGAATTCTACGTGTCTTGTCTTTACAAATTCCTAAATTCTCATATGCTTCATTCCTTATCTCCTCTAGTTCCTGAATTTGTAATTTCCTATTATTGCCAGCATTATTGATTGACATCTTACACTATTTTACTACCTAGTAAGCTCTATGTTCAATTTCAACTGGTAAACAGTAAGGTTTACCATATACAATTCTGAAAGGTGACATTCTGAGAGGGCTTTTATATGTAATTATGTATGCCCATAGAGCATCATCACGTCACAGACTCCAGTCCCTTTGGTTGGGGCTTACAATTTTCTCCAAAATTGACTTGATTTCTCTATTGGTGACTTTGGCTTATCCATTCCCTTAAGGATGGTAAGCAATAGTCATTTGATGAGTTATACTATATTTATGAAATAGAGATGCCACTTCTCTATTGCAAAATTGCATGCCTAGATTGCTTATTATTGCCTTCGGAACTCGGAACCTATTGAACATATTAGTTTTGATAAAATTGACTACAATTTTTGCATCATTAAACTTAGTGGCTTTATCTTCCACCCATTTTAACACATAGTCAACTAACACTAAAATGTAAACATAAAGGTGGGAATGGTCCTATAAAATCCATCCCTCACACATCAAATATTTCACAAACCATAATTCCCTATTAGAGCATTTCAATCCTTCTTCCAAGGCCTCTTGTTCTTTGGTAGTTCTCATAGTGTATGCAAAACAAGTAAGCATCACGATGTATGGTAGGCCAATATAGTCCGCTTTTCAAAACTTTCTTTGCTATCTTTTTCAGACAAAAATGGCCTTCACACGCATATGTATGACAAAACCAAAGTACAAAATTGACTTCAATTTATGAGATACACCTTTAAATAACCTAATCAGTGCAGTGTTTCTATAAATAAGGTTCATCCTACATGTAATATTTTGCACTACTTCTGATTTGATTTTTCTCATTCTTTAACAACTCATTTAGAAAATTCCCAATACATAAGAAATTAACTATGTCAGCATACTGTTGACCCTCACTTTTCACCATTGTATAATTTAGGATTTTTGCTGATTCGGTTAGTAGTCAGTTCTCGGTATTGATCCCAATTATGCATATAGGCCCTTGTGTTTTATTCTGAGTGTTCTGGTGTGTAGAACATTTCGGAACTAGTAGGGCACACCATGGCATCTGGCAGGACCCACCGTGTATTCTGAGTGTTTTGTGCATACAGAACACCTTTCCCTGCCGCATACAGGAGACAAAACACTTGAAATGCGAGGAATGGCATTTTCGGCCTCAGGTACTATTCACTGTGAGTAGTGTATAGGTGGGGCCCACTTAGCATCAACGGAGCCCGCTGCCCCTATTGCCTATTCTGTGTATTCTGTACTTACAGAATACAATTCCCAGTTGCCTTACGCGAAGCGCAACACTTGGCATCGCAAATACCACTTTTTGGGTCCACTGCGCTGTGGGGCCCACTTAGCATCAACGGGGCCTGCTGACCCTATTTCCTATTCTATGTATTCTGTACTTACAGAATACATCTTCCTAGTTGCCTTACGCAAGGCACAGCGCTTGGCGTTGCAAATGCCACTTTCTAGGTCCACCGTACTGTGGGGCCCACTTGGTTGAAACGGGGTCCGCTTCCCCAATTAGCCAATTCTGTGTATTCTATACCTACAGAATATGTTCCACTGCTACCTCACTCGAGGCCATACGCTTGGTATGCTATTTGTCACTTTCCGGGCCCATTTGCTAAGTGGGGCCCATGAGGGTACTATTCATCATGAATAGTACCCAAGCGGGCCCATTGCTTAAACTCACCCAATTAGGTATTCTGGACGCATAGAATACATTTCTGTCATCATTTTTACGAAAAATGACTTTTTGGCACGCCAAATGCCATTTTTGGGATGAAATTAGGATCACCAACCCTAAGCTAAACCCACTAGCCAAAACTCAATGTTCGGGGCCGAATTTGAGAAAACTTATAACTGCAAAGTTTCTTAGAATGACGTTTGCACATAGTGGGACCTATGGAACGCATCCCGTTTCATTCGTACGGAGCGGCGCGCATAGGGTCCAAATGCTATATGCGCAACATATAGCACTATGCGTGCAGCATGTAGCCAAAATAAGACGTTTGGTCGGGAGCCTTCTCGAGACATAATTTGAAAAAACTTTCTTCTACAAAGTTGTTCCTCATGTCAAATGACGCTTATACGCATCGGGACACGTCCCGAAAATCACCACAGCAGGCCCTACGATAGAAATCTAAAACTATGCGCACCGCATGTAACGCTACATGCACCGCATGTAAGCTATGTGTGGCGCACATAGCTTACATGTGGCGCATGTCACCTTACATGTGGCGCACATAGCCTTAAGATTTTTCAAATCCGAACAAAAATTACAAAATTGCCACGCCCAAAAATTCCTCTATAAATATAGAGCTTGGGCATCAGATTAGGGGCCCGAAATTTTGCCTTAAGGCAAGCCAAAACTCTGCCAAAATTGCTACAAAAATTAATTAAGCCTTTAATTAACTTGTTTTAGGGATTTAGAGACAAATTAACCTTAGTTAGGCTCCCTAAGCATGTTTTGAGACGAAGATCAAGAAGGAAACTTTGCTAAAACAAGGTAAATCTCCCGATTTTTACAATTTTCTTCTATCTACCAGGCTATGTGCGCCACATGTCACACTATGTGTGGCATACATAGCATACATGTGGCACACATGAGGCTATATGTTGTGCATATAGCCTCCATTTTTCAAAGAAAACACCATTTTTCCTCTGTTTTTCGCTGGATCCGGCCTATTTTAGTGACATTTAAGGTTCTCTCATGCCTTAGGTGCTCTGGATCTGCCTAGATCTAAATGATTTTAGCTTTAAAATCCTCTTTTCATGTGTTGGATGCAAATCCATGTAACAAAAATACGGTTTCGGGTCCAATCTACATAGATCGGGGCT
>CANYBF011071440.1:0-15535 GCA_948192965.1 Dalechampia spathulata
TTTTCAAATACCAATCCCACTACTAATTTAATATACCAATTCAAATCTAATTTGAATTATTCTATTTTCAATTATATTTATCTATTTATCTACTTACATAACACTAATTAACTTATTAACTTAATTATGATATCACTTATACCACTTATGATATCATTATGACATCATAATTAAAAATACTAATATACTCTTCTAATATTTTTTTTATTATATACTCTTACTTACTCATCAATAATTCATAATTATTCATTTTCTAATAAAAATCATAATTACATTCATATGCTTACATCATGCTTACATCATCATCATTCAATTATGACATCATAAACAATTTTTAATTCAAAATTTCCAAAATTTGTATTTATCAAATTCATGTTAAAACAATCATCTTGAGCTTGCTTAATTAATCATACTAAGTGTTTTCAACATTAAAAATCTCAATTAGTCACAGCTCAGGGGTCATTTCAGTGATTTTTGTCAAAATTTTCAATTTCAACTTTAGAGCTTTAAACTATAATCTCATCATATACTTAACATCATAAGCATTATTTCATATCATTAACACACCAATAATATATATAACAATACATTTCAACTAATTTATGAATGCAAAGTGTGTGCTGGATTTAGGATGTGATACAGATCACCTTCTCATATAGTAATAGGTCTGACTTTCTTATTGAGCACACTCAACATATGTTTATTGTACAACTATAAATGATAGAGAGCTTTAATATATTTCTCATCAATGACAATCAATTATCATCAATGGCTCTAATCATCACAATGTCATCATGTGGAAACTTTATCTTTTGATGTAAGGTGGAAGGCATACCTCCCAAAGGATGGAACCATGATAAACCTAGTAGAAAGGTGAATGACACTAGAATGTCCAGGACTGT
Source organism: Dalechampia spathulata (assembly GCA_948192965.1). Lineage (NCBI taxonomy): Eukaryota > Viridiplantae > Streptophyta > Magnoliopsida > Malpighiales > Euphorbiaceae > Dalechampia > Dalechampia spathulata. The sequence goes on from CANYBF011071440.1 coordinate 903, forward strand.
GAACTTAACTATTGACTCGATCAACTCGACTATCACAATAGCAGTGAAGGTGCCAGTAACCTCCAACTTGGACTTATTGTATGCCTGAATGATGGTCTTAGATAGCTTTAGGTCTGTAGGTTGGACCTTAAGCTTAAGTAACACCTTGAGTGGACAAATATTGATGTTGGAACCATCGTACACCATGACATAAGGAGTTACATAGTTTATGATTTGCACCTTAATGAAGAGCACCTTGTTGTGATAGATTCCCTTGGCTAGTAAATCTATATCAGATAAGGTGATCATGCTAGATATGAACTCTTGATTAACTAGCTGACTTTTCATGATAAAAGTAGAGGTAGAGAGGGAAATCCTCATGTTGGATAGTGCTTTGATAACAGTCCATTGATGCTGCTGGTAGGATAGCACCAAGTCCTAAATGTTGATATTGGCTTGAGTCTTCTTAAGTTACTTTATTACAACATTCTTGGGTTGGGAAACCTTTTTACCCTTGTCAGCAAGTAATGGGGCTAGAGCATTGCTCAGACCAGCTTCATCCTTGATGGATCAATCCTCGGTCAGCTTCTTTGATACATCCAGTTTCTTCCCTAGGTTAGGAGGAGTAATAACTTTACTGCTTCGAGTCATATTGCAAACCCAAGAGGATATCTTGTTAGCACCCAATCCCTTTTGCTACTTGGGGGACTTGGACACCAATTTAGTTACTTTGGGAGTCTTGGTTGACTTGCCTTTCTTAGATTTTTGAACCTCCCCTGATTTAGACTTAGCCTAGGTAGCTGCAAACTCATCTTCTGAGCTATCATACCAAATGTCAATAACACTAATGTCAAACCCACCGTTGAGCTAAAGGGTGATAGTCGGTAATTGGGCAACCTCCTCATTGCCAAAGGGAGAGAAGGAATTGAGGATTAGGGACTTAGGAAGCCCTGATTGGGTCATGTAGGTTCTATTGGACTTGTTGTAATTTGGTAAAGGGTTAGTTTTAGTTGAAGGCTAGGATTTTTTAGGATCCTCAAGTTCACCTAAATTGATGAGGTCTTTAATGACACCTTTAAGAGAGTGGTAGTCATTAGTATTATAGCCATGGTGCTGGTGGCAATGATAGTAGGTTTTGGTATGTACTAAGACTGAAGGTCGTGTTTGGAAATTTGGCTTGAGAGGTTTAATGAGCTTGATTTTTTGGAGACACCTAAAATCCTTGGAAAGTAACATTCCAAGATTTGAATATCTTTGGGTTTGGGTAGTGTTTTAGAGTGTAGGGTTTGGTGTTTGTAAAGCATTGATGCAGTAGGCTTTATGTTATGTTTAGGTGAAGGTGGTGGTTTTAGGTTTGATGAAGGAAGACTCCTTCTTCTTCAACCCCTTGGTTTGCTTGATTCTTTGGCCTGTCGAGTATATATCCTCAAATGTGTGGAACGTTTGATACCTTAGCTTATTTTGTTAGAGTGGCAACAACCCCATGATGAGCTTGTTGATCATGTTAGACTTAAATGGCCTTTGTCTAACAAGTGCAACTTTATCCATCTAATGGTTCAAATAATCTATGAAAGACTTATTGACCTTCTCCAAGTCCATCAGTATGACATTGAAGCAGGCTTTGAACCCATATTGCTTGCAGAAAGTAGTATAAAGAGGCTTCCACTCAGCTGTGGTTACCTTGTCGAGACTATGGTACCATGCCAACGTTGGTCCCTCTAGTGAGATGAAAAAGAGTTGGATAATCTGATCATCTGACATGTCAGTCAAGCTCATCATCATGGTATATGTCTTGAGGTGGTTCTTTGGGTCTCTAAATCCATTGTACTTAGAAACATCTAGCAATTTGAACTTAGCAAGTAGTCCTTTGATAGCCCATATAGAGGACTCATCAAAATCTAGGTTAGAGAAAATCCCCTTATTCTTCATAATGGACTGCAGCTGTTCAATCTTCTATTCAAGTACATAAGTTTTAGATTTATGGATGCCATGTATATGGAGTGAGACATTATCATCTATCACAACATCATACAGTTAGACCATCTTCCTTTCTTCTTAATAGGGGTTGGTTAAGTGACAAACTCTCTAAGACTGAGAACTCTCGGATTTATTGTTTTAGGAGAGTTTTGAAATTAGTGGACAGAAGCTTGACCATTGATTGGTTGATGAGCTATTGGATTACAATAAGTAAAGTATCATCGAGTATGGTGGTGGCAACCTCAAACAGAGTGGCAGGATCCTTGGGAAGCTGTGGTTCTGACATGTTTTAAGGTTAGAAGTCCTTCCTTCAAATCCCTAAAAGCTTAGGGTTTTAGTGAATCAAAATTATCACTAAACCTAATTAAATGCTTAATTAGGTGTATTTAATTCTGAAAGAGCTTAGTGAAAACCTTATAAAAGGCTTCTCAGGTAAAAGTTAGAGGGACCCATTAAATTGAAAACCCAAGGGGGCATTTCAGGTAAAAGTTAGGGTCTAAAACAAAATTAAATGGCTTGATGAGCTGAAAACCTCACAAGAGGTGACTCGTGTAAAAGTTATGGCAAAATATAGCTTTTCTAAGTTGAAAACCTATAAAGGCGGCTTAGAATTCATACTTACAGTAGAAGTAAACTACCACTAAGGCATTTGAATTGACCTCACCTTACTCTATCCAGCCCAAGGATTATCTCTACCATGATCATAGGAAATGGGATCTGACCCTACTCCATCTGGTTCACCATTAACAGTCCAAAGCTAGCTACTCTCAACAATGAAGAGGTAGTTACTGCCTTGTGGCCACACAATTGTAAGATGGTAGAAAGATCTACAGAACCCTTTGTAGTGAGCAGTGCCCTCACTATAGTAAGGCTAACATCAAATGCCTGATTAGATAGGGAATTGCCTCCCCAATAGGCACAAGCATCATTAACATTACTGTCATGTTGCATGACACTCCAAGGATAGTAGTGAACTCCTCGTACATTAGATATAGCTCCTTATGTCCAAACTAGAAGACATGTGCTACCAGATCCCAGAACTACACAGCAATGTATAGAAAAGAGTACTGATGGAGACCTGCTAGAATCTCTTCAAGTACTGAAGTCTAAACTCACCTAAATGGCTCCACTTGGTATGAAAATTGGTAAGAAAGAGATTGTTGAGTCATTATCTACCTATGCTTGTACAAAAAGAGCAGACAAGTTATATTTTAGCAGTGGAACATAATGCATAATATTTTGATAGAAGAATAAAGACAATAAATAATCATGGCTTTACTATTAAAATTTGCAAAGATACAGTAGTCTTAGCATCTGATAATGTTCAATATCTGTACACCATAACCCGAGTGTGCTAAGTAGAAGCCATGCAAGGTCGTACAATCTTACTCTACTATCTTAGCATAGAAGCTAAAAGATGCGATGTAGCACTATGGAGGCTAGCATTCGATTACTAATTTTCATCATCATTACCAATTTGACTCCTCCTCTAAGCTGGGACTAGGAGACTCTGCAGTAATGTTATAGCATGTCAACTGCTCAATCAGATGAATGATGTCAGCTATCATCTGACCTATCATCCAAATGTAGACCTCTTATGACTCAAACATGTCATGACAATGCCCCTGCATTGCACAATCATATTGGCATATAAGTCATGTATACATGCATAAATATCTTGCATAAGATGGATTACATATACTCATATGTATCTCCAACATTTTAGTATGGTGATGATGTTACAGCCTAATTAGCAACCAAGAGACATTTATTATATCATCATGAGGCACTTGCATAGGTTATCATCATTAGAATTGCATAGGAATCAAAAGTATGTTGATGCAAGAAGGACTACTTACATAAATGGTGTTTAGAGGTATGAAGGTAACCTCCTCTCTCTCAAGCACTAGGAACATCACCTTCTATGAACACCCATCCTTATCATACGATGATAAATAAGCATTCTATGGCCATTGAAATTGCCCCTCAATGAAGCCCTGGGGGAATCCAACACTTGCTAGCACCTTAGAACTCACTGCCTCAGCCTCTAGTACCATCTTAAATGCTATACTCCATGCCCTTTTAGAAGCATCTCTCCCTTTAGAACTCCCAGAAATGGTAGATCGACCTCAGGAAATGCTAGCCCTGGCATCCTATCCTCTATGGGTAGACAACTCTATGGGTCCTAACAACTGTGCCTGAATGAAGGTATGATAGTCCACCGATGACTCTGATAGATGATCACTCTCCAAAAAACCTATCATGGCATCTATGATATTTGGCTTAGCACTGATGTAAGAAGACTAAAACATCATTCGAGGAGGAGTAGTAGGCTCTACTTGACCAGTTGGCCCCTAGCACTGGTCAATGATGCACTCCCCTAAATAGAAGAGACGACACTCTAGACACTAGACCAATATGTGCCACTTATCTTTACGTACTGATACCTCGACATATCAAGGAACGGGCATGCCATGCTATGGGTCAGGACGGATATGCACTCATCCAAATAGACATTTGCCATTATGCAATGTTATGTCATCTATTCCATGTCATATGCGATTATGTCATATCATAGCAATATGTGTCACATGCATGTCATATGTCTATTATGTCATATCACAAGCCCTAATGCATGGATACGAAAAATAAAAAAAGGAAATTTTTCAAAAAAGGAAAGTTCAAAATATGGAAAGTATGCTAAATATGAAAGTGCCAAATAAGGAAAGTATGCTAAACATGGAAGCGCCAAATATGAAAAGCTCTAAATAAGGAAAGTACACTAAACATGGAAAACATGCTAGATATAGTAATATGTTAAACATGGTAGTAAAGTTAAACATGGTAATAAAGCTAAACATAATAGTAAAACTAAATATAGCAAGAAAGCTAAACATGGCAGTAAAGCTAAATATGATAAGAAAGCTAAACATGACAGTAAAACTAAATATGAAAATAAAGCTAAACATAATAGTAAAACTAAATATAGCAAGAAAGCTAAACATGGCAGTAAAGCTAAATATGACAAGAAAGCTAAACATGACAATAAAACTAAATATGACAATAAAGCTAAATACCATAATTGGAAGATTCTAAGATCCTTTTGCAAAATCACTTAGAATGGATTTAATATCCAACTAGGAATTGTAATAGCAACAAACACTAAATCAATCAAAAATAACATTTTAATTGAAAAACAAGCAAAATGAATTAGTTTAATAATAAAATCAACAAGTTTAGATCATGGAAATCACAATTGATAACCCTAATATCATTAGTATCAATTAGGGTTTGGATCAAACACAAAGCAATCAAGTTAAAAATAACATTTAACTTAAATAAAATTCAATTTTTAAGCCATAATTAAATGAAAAGTGATAAAATATTGTGTTGGAATCATTGTGAGGCCATAAACATCATTGAAATTCAAAGCTGCATTGAAATACAAGTGAAAAAAATAAATTTTAACCAATCCAAGTTATGATATGCATCGCATTTCACTAATATGCATCACGCTTCATGTATATGCATCGTACTTTAGTTAAAAATAATTTCATATGCATCACACTTCATTGATATGTATCATGCTTCATGTATATGAATCGTACTTTAGTCCAAAATAATGTGATATGCATTGCACTTCATGTTCAATATTATAATTTTCTTATACTTATTTCAATATTCTATCCTGTACTATAATACATTATTAATCATGCTATTATGAAATAGATATAATTTACTTAAAATTAGCAATGACACTTATCAAACATTTATAAATAAATTAATAAGTGGATTACTAAATAAATTAACGATCATGATAACTTTATCCTTCTAAAGAAAATTTCATCTCAAAATTTAAATCTTACTATTCTATGAATAATTAGGGGTACTATTACCTCATATCCACTTCTTGTTCCCACATTGCTGCTTGATCTATATGATAATTCCACAACACTTTTATTAAAGGTATCTGTTTGTTTCTTAACTATTTGGTCTCCTTGGCCAAGATAGCTATGTCTTCTTCATTATATGTAAGATCAAGTTGTATCTTAAAAACTTCTACTAGAATTATATGTGATGGATTTGATATGTATCTGTGAAGTATAGAAACATGAAACACATTATGTATTTTATATAGTTGTAGTAGTAACGCCAATCAATAAGCCAATGGTCCAATTCATTCAAGTACTTCATATGGACTAATGAATCTTGAGCTTAATTTACTGTTATGCCTGAATCTCAATATCTATTTCCAAGGTGAGACCTTTAAAAATGCTTTATCCCCCACATTGAATTCAATATCCTTTTGCTTTAGATTAATGTAAGATTTGTCTCTATCCAATACAACTTTCAATTGCTCCCTAATCAATTTAACTTTATCTTTAGTTTCCTATACTAGATCGACCCCTATTAATCTTCTTTCCCCTACTTCATTCCAGTTTAGTGGTGCTATACATCATCTTCCATATAGTGCTTCAATAGAGCCATTTGTATGTTGGACCAATAATTGTTATTATATATGAATTCCATCAATGGCAAGGATCTATCCCAATTGCCTTCCCATTCAAGGATGCATGCTCATAGCATATCTTCAAGTATTTGTATAATACTCTTAAATTGATCATCTATCTATGGATGCAAAGCTGTACTAAAGTGCACATTGGTCCCTAAAGTTCTCTAGAAACTCCTCTAAAATCTAGAAGTAAATCAAGGATCTCTATCTGATACTATGGATACTAGAATTTTGTGTAGTTTAACAATCTTCTGTATGTAAAGTTCTGCTAAGCATTCTAATCCATAGTCCATTCGTAAAGGTAAGAAATATGCTAACTTCATTAATCTATCTATTATTACCTATACTACATCATGTTTTCTCTATGTAAAAGGTAACCTTATTACAAAATCCATAGTAACTTGTTCCCATTTCAATTTTGGTATAAGTAGTTAATTAAGCAATCTTATAAGCACTTGATGTTCTACTTGTACCTAATGATAAGTCAAATATCAAGCAACATATCTTGTAATGTCTTTTTTCATCCCTAACCACCAATAGTGTTATTTTAGATCTCTATACATTTTTATGCTACTTAGATAATAAGAATACAGTGAGTCATGGGCTTCCTGAAGTATCAATATCTTCAACTATTCATTAGCAAGTACATACCTCCTATTTTTATATCATAATAAAATATCAACATTAATAGAATAATATATCTGCTTACCTGCATGTACCGTTTATGCCTGCTTCTAATACTTTTCATCATTCATTATAGCTTCTTTCTAATCAATCAACATTGGCTTTACCTATAACTATGTAATTATGCTATCATCTAGCTGGAATTCAAATAAAGCATTCAATTATTGCACCTCTTAAACTAATATCAATGATGTATATTATAAGCTGGCAAATGCTTTCTTGATAAGTGTGTTTGCTACAAGATTAGCTTTCCCTGGGTGATAGTCAATCAAGTAATCATAGTCTTTAATAAGTTATATCCACCACCTTTGCCTTAAATTCAATTCTTTTTACGTGCCTAGGTATTTCAGGCTTTTATGCTCTGTATATATGTAGCATTTCTCTTTATATAGATAATATCACTAAATCTTCAATGCAAATACTATAAATGCTAACTCTAAACCATATGTTGGATAATTTCTTTCATGAGTTTTCAACTGTCTAGAAGTATATAGTATCACCTTCTAGTCTTATTTCAGTATATAACCTAACCCATTAAAAGATGCATAATTACATATTGCATATTCTTTACCTAGAGTTGGTAAGGTTAACATTAGAGATTGAGTTAAACATTCTTTCAGTCAATCAAAACTCTTTTGACATTGTCTATCCATTTAAATGAGATATCGTTTCAAAGTAGTTGAGTAAGTGGGATGGTGATCATGGTGAATCCCTTGACAAATCTTCTATAATAACAAAGTTAATCTAGAAAACTATAAACTTCATTAACATGTGAGCTAATGTGACATAAGCATAATATGTGAAATGACATGGCTAGGCATGATATGTGAAATGACATGCAATAAGTATGACATGACATAGCATACATCATATGGAAATGATAAGATAAACATAGTATCATAATAAGGTATAGTAGCATAAACAAAATAATAATAATGGCCTGGAGAAAGGGAAAGATAGAGATAGGGGATACACGATGAAATAAGGCTAAATCATACATCCTGGAAAAAACTAATAAAATAGAGGCCTATTTCATTATAAATGATCTTTGATAATATAAAAATTTGAGACATATAACTACATCTCCTCCACTTAGGAGAATAACTTTGGGGTAGTATGAGCTAAAATGCACGAATGGAAAATGCAAACAAATGATGTTAAGCAATAAAATAAATGGTAGGATGCAGTTGATAAATCTAATGCCATATGAAAGCATGAATCAAGGATCAGATCTCAAGGAATATGTTAGCAATATTCATGAAGCAAAGAATAAATATAAATCAGATCATGAAAATAAAATCAATTTTAAGTATCATAAAAATAATTGGAAGATTCTAAGATCATATGTGGCATCATTTAAAAACAAGTCAACATCTAATTAAGGTAAATCATGTTAATAAACATAAAATTGCAATTAAAATGACATTTAATTGAAGAATTAAATAAAATTAAATTGATTTAATAGAAAAATCAATCGAATTGATTGCAGAAATCAAAATTGAAAGACTCTAACATCCTGAAGCATCAATTAGAGCATAAATCAACATCCAATTTGACTTTAATCATACTAATTGCAACTAAATTGAGTCTTTAACATGATTGATTAACTTTGAGGCTAAAATCAATGTAATTAGAATGATTTATGATGAATGCAAATCATTAGGATAACTGTGGACCACTAATGCTACTAGAAACATCAAAGAAATCAAAAATTGAAGTAAAAATGATTGAAAAATGTTAGATTTCTATCAACCCAGAACATTATATGCATCACATATAGAGGTTCATTTACAGCATATAATAAAAATGGAACTTTATATGTCATACAAAGTGATATATGTGTTACATGAAGTGAAAAACAAACTACATGTGTCACATATAATAATACGTGCATCATATGAAAGTATTTGCTAGAAGAGAAAACCATGCTTCTCTACCAAAATCATGAATGTAATCCATTTATTTGATTGCCATAGATCATTTAGATAATTGGTAAGCCTTAAATGCTACTATAGCATTCGGGAACAAGCAAAATCACAAGAAAAACCAGCCAAATCAATGAAGATCAAGAGAAAAATGAGAATGTAGAAGGAAAATTAACTCACCAATGCTTAGTGAAGCTTAATCCTTGATTTCCAAATGTGATTAGGTTTTAAGTATGATTAATTAGTCTCTAATTACCTAATTAAGATCTTAATTAAGTGAGATTAGATTTTGGTAGAGTTTTTCCTTATAATTTATCATTCGGTCTCTTAAATACTAATACTCAAAGGGTATTTATAAGAACCAAGAGGTAAGAATGCTAAAATGAATTAGGAATATGGGAGAGAGTGAAATTTTTAACTTCATGCATCACATGAAGTGTTATATGTGACATATGAAGTTGAAAAATCAAGTTCTTATAACACATGAAGTTAGAAATTCATTTTATGCGCTGGCTTACACGAGCTATAAACTAGATATGTTGCATGTTTGAATGATTCATAAGGCTATGAAACATATGTGTGTAACTCAGTTTTGATAATAGGAACCCCTGCCAAATTGTACCAAGAAAGGAGCAAGTTCATAGCACACATACATAAAAAGGCCAACTTTATGCGCTGCCTTATGTAAGCTGAAAACTAGATGTGCCATATGATCAAATAGTTTATGGCATTGCAAATAGCATGTATGCAAATTAGATTCAAAAATAGAGAATTTCATTAAACTGTATTGAAGAAAAATCCAAAAAATGCATATGTGTTGTAACAACCTGATTAGATAACTGCCTCCACAACCCAACACAAGACCTTTCCAGTAGGCTTTGTCCTTACTCACATGCTTCCCGAGAAAACTTCCCAAGAGGTCACCCATCCTATAATTGCCCCAAGCTTAGCACGTTTAAATGCTTCCCGAGAAAACTTCCTAAGAGATCGCCCATCCTATAATTGCCCCAAGCTAAACATGTTTAACTATGGAGTTCTTACGGAATGAGCACCAAAAAGGTAGGTGCACCTTGTTGGTATGGATAGTACTTATCTAATCACTTAAGCTATTCTTAATTGCATAGTCCCATACCTGTACAATCTCAAAATCACTCAACTATGCAACCCCATCCTTACATAATCTCAGGATCCCTCTTTTTCACGTGTGGAATTAGTTCATTCATGTGCTCCTCCGCCTAGAAGCCTGCCAGGAGTCGCTCCTTGTCCATGCTCTTTCTAGCCTCGGCGATCACTCCCTGCCCTCATCAGCTCTGATACTAAACTATAACAACCTGATTAGACAACTGCCTCCACAACTCAACACAAGACCTTTCCAGCATGCTTTGTCCTCACTCACATGCTTCCTGAGAAAACTTCCCAGGAGGTCACCCATCCTATAATTGTCCCAAGCTAAGCACGTTTAACTATGGATGTTAAATATTAAATAAAGCAAAAAAGTTTGCTAAATTTTCAAGATTTGAAAGAAAAGAAGTCCAAGTCATCACCGTAACCGGAAAGAGAGGGATTCGAACCCTCTGTAAACAAAAGCCTACATAGTAGTTCCAATGCTATGCCTTGTACCACTCGGCCATCTCTCCTATATAATGATAAATTACATAATGATAAATAATGATAATTATTATGGCACTGAAACCAAGCGAATCGTGAGTCATTCTATTAGATTTTTGAATAGGTATAGTGCGTACAATCAATTCTAACAATTCTAACAATTCTAACAAATAAAAATAGAAAATTTTTAATCAAATAAAGAACTTTCCTTTGAAATTGGTGAATAAAGAGAATTTTTTTTGTTTTTATGAAAAACTCTTTCAATAAAGATATGTATCTATTCATGTTTGTGAAGATGGCCCTTCCATCTTTTTTTGATATCTATACCGACTTAAATCATTGGATTGGAATGATATATTTTTATGTTATTTTGTACCGTACAACTACTTTTTTATGGGATTATTTTCTCATGAGAGGTAATTAAAAGAAATTATAAAAAGGATTGCTACTTATGCTTAGATCCCGAATAATTGGAATTTTATTGATAAGACCTTTTCAATTGTAGCCAATATCTTATTACAAATAATTCCGACAACTTTAGGAGAAAAAGAGGCATTTACTTATTACAGAGATGGTGGGATTTGATTTTTTTGCTTTTTTTATTTATTTTATTTACCTTCAAATCTTAGGAGAAAGACACATTAGTCAGCATAGAAAGATTTGAAATAACTCTACGCTTGTTGAAGGTGAAGTTTATAAATAAAATAATTCCTTATATCAAGTATCCCCAATTAATGCAGTGTCAAATGCTTCAATTGTCAATTCTAGCATTGAACATAAGGTTACACCTATGGCTATAGGTTCTGTATTGCAGTGTAGGTTAACCCTATCCCACTAGTACCAATAGGCGGCATAGAGAAAGAAGCACTATGCTTAGGAATCAACAACATAAAAAATTTCTTAGAAATTATCCCTTTTCTTTATTGTTATTGGGATCGGGACTAAGAAGAATGGTTGGGACAACAAACATCCATCTTGTTCATACTTTGGATACCCGTATAACCATCAAAAACTGTTGAAGTGACTAATTCTTAGAAATTAAGGAAGATTGAGGACAAATAAATTGTTAGAGTTAACTTAATATTTTTATCTAGTATCAACATGCTTGATATTAAGAAAATATCTTTTGCAGGAAGGTTGGCTAGAAATTCTAGAAATTTATTGTAAAAGCACGTTTAACTATGGAGTTCTTATGGAATGAGCACCGAAAAGGTAGGTGCACCTTGTTGGTATGGATAGTACTTATCTAATCACTTAAGCTATTCTTGATTGCACAGTCCCATACCTGTACAATCTCGAGATCACTCAATTATGCAACCCTATCCTTATATAATCTCAGGATCCCTCTTTTTCAGGTGTGGAATCAGTTCATTCATGTGCCCCTCTGCTTAGAAGCCTGCCAGGAGCCACTCCTTATCCGTGCTCTTTCTGGCATAAATGATCACTGCCAACCCTCGTCATCCCCGGGTGTCACATGGCCATCAGCTTCTGCTTGGTTCATCGCCGAACCACACCGTACTAGGAGAAGTCCCGGCTCTGATACCAAACTATAACAAACTGATTAGACGACAACCTTCACAACCCAACACAAGACCTTTCCAGCATGCTTTATCCTCACTCACATGCTTCCTGAGAAAACTTCCCAGGAAGTCACCCGTCCTATAATTACCCCAATCTAAGCATGTTTAACTATGGAGTTCTTACGGAATGAACACTGAAAAAGTAGGTGCACCTTGTTGGTATGGATAGTACCTATTTAATCACATAAGCTATTATTAATTGCACAGTCCCATACCTGTACAATCTTGAAATCACTCAACTATGCAACCCCATCCTGACATAATCTTAGGATCCCTCTTTTTCAGGTGTAGAATCAGTTCATTCATGTGCCCTTCCGCCTAGAAGCTTGCCAGGAGTTGCTCCTTATCCATGCTCTTTCTAGCACCGATGATCACTCCCTGCTCTCATCAACCCCGGGTGTTACATGCTTTAAAACATATCACGCCTTTCAACGGTGTGACATGTTCCTGTAAAGTAATTAATGATCACCAAACAAATGAAAACCATTAATTACTGTACAAGGGATGTGAATTTTTTTTATTTTAATATGTAACACTTGTGTTATTTTTTAAGTTTGCAGAAACATATTAAGATATTACTTTCACATTACACATTTGCATTTACTATTTAAATCTTTATTTTAATTACTTGTCAATATTTTATAGAACCTTAATCTGATTTAAGTCCTCACCTTCAAAAGAAGCCCTGCTAAATTGGTGCTTTAGGATCCATGCATTCTATCCATTGTTAACCTGCGTCCATCAAATGATGAACACTGAGTATTTTGCTCAGTGGTGCTATAACATAAACATAGTAAACATATATCATATATAAAACAGATCAAATAATCCTTGTCCTCATAATTTAAGCAATGTCATTTTTGAACATTTCTTATATATCAACATTGTTCATTCTCAAAATTTCTTGGGTCTTACCTCACTTTTGATTATGCTATATTAATTCCATCTTCTATGATACTCAATTATTTGCTTTCTTTAATCCAATATTCGTTTTAAAATATACCTTTAACCTATGTAGTCTTTTATCATATATTCAACATTAATTATCATATACCCATAGACATTATTTCATTACTATAAAACATTTCTATATTATGTTCATAATGCATAATCATCGAAATTCACTAATTATTTATATCATATTGTAATATCATATCATCATACTATCAATAGTAAAATGTTGTATACATTCAACATCACTACATCATAATTTCATAATACTATATCATACTTTTATTGGTTTGTTTAGTGATTAAGCAGCGGAAGAAATTTAAAATTGTCATTTTAAAATAACAAACCAAAAGAAGATCTTTGCATCAAAACATAGAAGAACTTGTTTAAAGATTAGATGTGACATATTGGACAGTAACCCTTACTTTATGTGAAGATGTCCTTTATTCTTTATCCCTAAAACGTTTATGGTTGTAGCAAACCAAAAACCACCAAAGTAGGTAGCCTTCAACAGTATCCACAAAAAATAAAGAAGTCCAAGCAAGCAACCAATTGCTTCTATTTTCTTTCCTGTGAACTAGCAAAGAAAAAGAAGAAAAGTCTTATGGAATTTTCGTCTTCCTCACAATTACTCTTGTGAAGGCCAAATTATCCTTCTCCAGAAGAGTGTATGTTTTGGCTAAAGGAAGAAGAATGGTGTGGCTTGACCTAATTTTGGTTATAACATTATATTTATGCTCCAAAATTAGGTTAAGCTAAAACCCTTTCAGCTTAAGTCAGGCCTGGGCCCGTCTGTGACTAATATGGCCTGTGATTATCACTTGCCATATCATAGCCCAACCCAATAGCCCAACTTAAACTTTATAGACTTCTAAACATTAAATGTTAAGTCCATAAAGTATTAGATTAATTTCCATAAGTAATTTTTGACTTTTCCTAAAAGTACGAAAATGCCCTTTCTAGCTTGTTTCCTTATTTGTAAGTGTGTGGCCTTGTGGGTTCCTAATATGTTGGCAACATGTTAAATCTTATAAATTTAACATGTAAATCATGAGCAGTATCTAGTTATACATCATGATTACCCAAATATTAAGAGGTTAAATATTGGTTTCACTTTAACCCTTCCATATCAGACACTGCTGCAATAAACTCCTTTCACCATCACTATCTCTTTAGGTTTGAGTATGGATTAATGTCAACTCAATGTATGACTAATTATGTTAAGTCATACCCTAAAATAGAATTCTCATGTCCTATAATCTTTATTCCTAAAATGCCCCTGTGAATCAAATTCACCTTGGGCATCCTACTCTGGCCAGAGATTCCTGAATAAAGACTACTTCATGAATCATTGAGATAACCCCTACTATTAATCTGGGGTGGTGAATCCTCTATTGATATTCAAATACCTTCAAC
>CANYBF011071674.1:0-12209 GCA_948192965.1 Dalechampia spathulata
TGATTTTATATTATTATTAAAGAATGTATTAAATGAAAATAATATAAAATTGTGACTAATTAAGTTGTATACTATATGAAAGGAATGTTTAATGAAATGAATGACCAATGTAATAGATAATATGTGTTATGATATCATGATGCTTGCTTATGTTTATTTCAAAATTATAGCATTAAGCATACATATCATGACATGAAACATATATTGACATATCCATATTCATGACATGATATGGAAAAATAAGGAAGGAGGAAAAAGAATGAATGAAGGGCAATGATAAATGAAAAACGGTACTTGGGTATTATGAAATGAATTCCTACAAGAAATGAATGGAAAGGAAAGTGACATGAAATCAATGAAATAAATGTGAAATGGGTTCCATTATGATGAACTATAGAAATGATATGAAATGAAATGTAAGACCTAGTACCAAGCGCGCATATGAAATGAAATGTAATGATACAAGAAAATAAGAGGGATAATGCATAGCATGAATGCATTCTCACAAGACATCATTTCTCATTCATGCATTATGAAAGTTTAATGGATGATATGATTAAGCAAATGATATGAAAAATAAAGGGAAGTGCATGACATATTGATATATATATTTATATATTTCATGACACAATTCAATTTTATATGATGATCTATATGCAATGTTTGGCATTGATGCTCCATTGTAAGCATGTACATGGAAATGAATGAGGATTTCATTAATTATGGTTATATGGATATTGTATTGAATAATGATTTATTGTAATGTATGATGGAATATGTTATTTTTATTGATGTTATTTATGTTAAATGTTGAAAGAGAGTTATGTGATAAAGTGAAAGGTTGGCAATTAGGAAACTTGCAGAAATTTTATTATGGTTTAAAATGTTTATGGAAGTGGTGATACTGGTTAGTTATATTTGCTATGAAATTTTGGTAAAATAAAATTATATGAGTTTTGGCACTAGACATGTTAATGACTTAAGGATATGATATTTTAAATAATTGAATTATCAATATAGTGAGATGTACATTTTAATGTCTAAAAAAATAAATATAAAAAAATATGTGCATTTTGTTATAAGTAATGAAAAATAATAGGGTAGTTGTATATGGTAAATGATATTAAATTAAGACTAATGTATTAGAATTAAATAAAAAGGCGAAAGTATCAAAGTTATGAGTAACAAGATTTACGGAGATAAACTTGATAATGTATTGATTAGATTAGGTAATGATCTGTCTTTTTATGGAATGATTTTATGATGATCAAGTAGAGATGTTAAGAAAAAAAATTTTAAATGATGTAGTATTTATGATGAAATGATACAAAAAATTGTTATGTTACTTGACATATTTATGATTATATTTTCTATGATTATGTGTTAAGCACTACTGAGTTATATACTCAGCATTCGTCATTTGATGGACGTAGGTTGATTGTTGGATGGCGAGCACGGATTCCCAAAGTACAAATTCAGCAAGAGACTTTTAGAAGGCAAGGACTTGGAGTAGATTGAAGTTTCAAATTAATTTTATTAAGCAATTAAATGTTAAAGGCAGTAAATGCAAGGTTGTTATTTAGGACTAGTACTTCCGTAAAACTTAGAATGGCGCATATAAAAAAAATTTTACGCATCCCTTATAGGGTAATTAGTGATTTCTATTATACGAGATCATTAATTATTCTACGGGAGCATGTCGCACCTCCGAAAGGCATGACATCCCCCCTTATATTTCTACTCTCTCCTTATGTTCTTGATTTTCTATTTAATTTTATTAATATAAGTCTTTTAATAAGATAAATCATAACTTAAATTGGTAAAAATACCACTTTAGTCCTTAAATTTTTATGGACTTATAATTTAACCCCTAAACTTTAAAATTTACCAAATAGGTCCTTCTATAACCTTTAAATATTTTAATTAAGTCCCTTAAGTTTAATTATTAATAATTTAATCCCTAAAATTGGAATTTTCAAGATTGTCCTTACCAATTTTCCAAAATTCCAACTTTACCCCTTAAACAATCCCAATAATACAAAATATGTCCTATTTGATATTCTTAGCTATATTTCAATCCTGAACACCTCCAAAAAGCTTAATAGAATCCCCGATTTACTCCAGACAAGATTTCATAGCTTAATTCGTCTAAAATAGCTTACGTGATTGAAAATCGTGCATTTCCCGGGGAGTCACCCATCCTCCACACTTAAGCACATTTAACTTTAATACTTCTAATTTGTATATTAAACTTAGTTTTTATCCCAAATTTTATTCTATTCCTCTATATTTCTGGTCCCGAATACGTTATATTTAGTCTCCGCGATTAACCCGATTATACTTATGTAACTTAAGATAAGCTTAAATATAAAGTTCTCAAAATTTACATTTATGCCATTAGTTTATTTTCTTAAGAATTCACATACACATTCTTCTAGCTCCTATTTTTGGGTGTAACAACCCCCAAGGGAATGGACAAGCTAAAGTTACCAACAGAGAGATCAAGTCAATTCTAGAGAAAATTGTAAGCCCCAACCGAAGGTACTAGAGTCTGTGACTTAATGATGCTCTGTGGGCATACATGATTGCATACAAAACTCTACTCAAACTTGAACACGGAGCTTATTGGGCAGTTAAGTAGTGTAATATGTGGATTGATGGGCTGGAAATCATAGAAAGTTGCAAATTCAGGAACTAGAAGAAATAATAAATAAAAGTTTAACCCATCTTTCTCTTTTATCATGTAGAACCCTTATTTCCCTTTCTCTCTCTAGAAATTTACTTTCC
The DNA here is from genome assembly GCA_948192965.1 of Dalechampia spathulata. Lineage (NCBI taxonomy): Eukaryota > Viridiplantae > Streptophyta > Magnoliopsida > Malpighiales > Euphorbiaceae > Dalechampia > Dalechampia spathulata. The sequence continues at coordinate 2,788 of CANYBF011071674.1, forward strand.
TTAAAATTGCTAAAATTAGAGATTTTAAGAAAATAGTGCACATACGTAAGGCAACTGGTGGAGGTTCGGTGAGCAAGAGGCATACCGACAGGGAGCCGATTATGATAGAGGATGATGAACTCATAGCGTTGACCAAGAAACCTACCATTTTTGCTCCTCCTCCAAGACCCATCGTAGATATGGAGCACACCGGTATAAAAGTTTATATTGGTCGGAAACCACTAAGAGCTTACTAGTTCAACTAGGCTTGGCTATCTCCAAAGTTTATAGATGATAAATCTGAGAAATGGTCAATCAACTCATTCAAGCCATGACAGAAGATTCAAAAGATGTACATGAAGAAGAAAAAGTGTCTAGCCAGGAAGAGAGAGAAACATCTACATATCAAAGGCAATTGGAACCTGCGAAAGAAGCTTCACTGGAAACAACTGAATAGGCAACTAAAGAGACTATACCTTAGATGGAATAACAGTCAAAGGATACTTTGCCTATGCAAGCATGCCTAAAACATCAAAGAGGTATGCTGCCACCACCTTTTTTGAAATTGAATAATCATTTCAAGTTTGGAAAACAGGAAAAGAAAAATTTTGACGGAGTGGTGAACCTCCAAATTATGCAAGGTAAGATCATTGATTAGTCATCTATTGAGAAATTGATAGTCCAGATGTAATCTAATTCAGGTTATTGGGATAATAATTTTCATTTTCTATGAATGAATTTAATTCGACTATGGGATTGATGAATGAGGTGATTGATGGTTATATTGATGGGTTTTATGATATTTTGGAAATGTTTCATGTAGAGGAGTCATAGGAATAGTATAATACTATTTCAATAAAGAAATATGACTTGCTACTGCTAACGATTCATATCTACTTGACAGTTCACTAACCTATTTGCATAGATTGTTGGTGTATTATTTTTCTTATAAGAACAATTCACTAGGTATAGTGACAAGGATTGAGCTATTTTTTCTTCAATGCATGGTAGCATGTAAGTAGATAAAATATGGGATGTTTCATCGCATCTTAATTGAAAGCAGTGGTTGTAACCTCAAAGCACCTTATCCTTGGTCATATTATGACCCATCTAACCATTAGACTCAAGCTCTTTAAACCCTTTTATCTTTTACCACTTGACTTATTAAGTTTGGATGAAATGAGATTATTGTACAAGAAGAAGGAGGCACTTGATTTTGGATTTTGCCCATTATAAGCAATTATCCTTATGAAAAATAAAATGTTCATAAAGGGGAAACTGATAATCAAAACTCCTCCAGCTCCTACTTCGTAGTCACAGTTTGTCACAGTTGTCAAACTAGTATTGCTTAAAGAATTTTTAGCATTACATGACAAACTTAATAAGATCTCAATTAGTATAAAGGAGGTTATTTGCCAGATTTTCCTATAACTTGATGAGTTGGAGATAAAGGTAGTTAGCTGTCTAACACAAGCAATGTCTAAAACTTTCCATCCTGTTTTTCTTATTTAACTGTTGCCAAGATTTGTCTTACATTAGGGTAATGTGTTTTAAGTGTGTGTATGGGGGAGGGGGGTGTATGTTGCTGATTTTCATGTTTTTGAAGACTAACTTAATGTAATTGGATGTTTGATCAAAATTATTGAAATTTTTGCATGCTTTGCTCTTGATTTGCAAACAAATGATTCTAAAGTCTACTTCTTCTTTTTAAAATTCTTTGAACTGATTTTTCTTTATAACGTGATGACTGGAATATGTTGTCAAAATTAGCATTTTTAGTATGATCAATTTAGATAAATATTTTAGCTTGAAGCATGGTTGATGAAATTTTTGGGTGATTAGCTTGCAAAATGATGAAATTTTTGGGTGATTAGCTTGCAAAATGATGATATGCCTTAATTTGGATAATTGCATGACTAGCTTGTGAACATATGTGCAATTTAATTCTTTTCCACCCAAGTATCTTTTGCTTGAAATTATATGTAAACTAGAAAAAGAAAAGAAAAATAAAAGCAAAAAAATGTGTAACACCAACATTAGTTGCTTCGGGTGGTACAACACTCAGACTCCTTAAGCGACTTATGTAAGGAGCAGTTTGTGTTAGGAGAATTTGACTCTTTTTTAGGCCATAGAAAATTTATCCAAAGCACATTTACAAAAAGGAATAAAACACATTTTACCTTTGCTAATTGGGTTAGGTGGTTAGACCTAATGCCCCTTAAGCTACTTTTGGTGTATGGAGCTGTTAGTAAAGGGAGAGTAACCCCATTTTAAGGTAGAATAGATTTTGAATTTTTAAAAGTTCTTATCAGTTATAAATTGCTGAAAAACTGGTTTAGTCAAAATGCATGAAACAAGGCATGTGAGGCTTGGTAAAAATTGTGATTATTCTACCTATGTTTACCTGTGAAAAACATTTTGCTTGGACACAAAGTATAAATGGCTATGCAAAATTTTGTTTACTAAGATCCTAAGATTTTTATTATTAATGATGAATTGCTAAGCTATTTTTGATGAGTTGATTACATTTAAATGTTAAGAATGACTACTGTTTCCTAGACTCTTATTGCTTTGATGGAATTGGTTTTGGGATTTTGTTTGGAAGAAAGGATTTAGAGTTCTTGAAGGCAAGCATTGAGTAACTGTGAGGGTATATGATCAAATTCCAAATGATGTATTTTCCATGCCTAAAATAGTCTATTTTATGTTGGTAATTTGGCTAGAATAGTTGATTTGATCTAATTTTTGTATTTTACAGATAAAAATAGAGAAAAAGTAAAAAGATGGATTAAATGTCATTTTTACCATGTTTTGGGATTAAAGGCAGAATACAAGGTCGTATGACCAAGGCTCATGGGAATAAGAGGGAGCGAAAAGACCTAATGAAAATGTTTTTCCATTTTAAATTTGAAAGTTATATAAGGATCATATTTGGAAGTTTTTAATAGAAGTTATGATTGATATTTATTTATTTATTTTGTTTAGTTTATTCCACTATTATAAATAGGAGGCTTGTTCCTATTATAGGTAGTGTGAAATATTTTAAGAATTGAATTATTCTTGTTTTTCATTCTCTTTAATTAATTTAAGTATTGCTTTTATTTTTTCTTTGTTTTAATTTATGTTGGTTCCAATGATGCTTGGATAGACACTTTCATTTCCTAATCAGAAGCATCACAATTGATTCATTGAAAATCATGTGACATCAAAATGATTTTAATGTCAATGGTAAATCATTATTTGTCTTAACTTGGTAAATCATAGAACCATTATAGTTCTTAGGAATGTGTAAAAAGGTCCCTTTGCACAATTCTAATTTCTATATATTGCTATGCGAGTTGTTTTATCCAGAATTATCACTCAACTTGCTAAAGTAGCAATCAAAGTGTTAATCAAGGTAAAAGGCATTTAAATTTGTTTATGAGTTTTAATGATCTAGTTTGAACATGGCAGAGCTAGTTCTTAAATGTTAACTTGGGTCGGGTTATTCTTATTCTTTATGCGATTTTTGGAAGACTAAGTGTAAATCTATTTTCATCATGTTTATTCGGCGATTAGAGGTGATTGTTGAGCTACTTCTTAGTCATCTTAATAATAAGGAAGAATTGGTTCATTTGAGGCTATACCTCAATGTTCTATAACCAGCTTAGTGAATGTTACCATGAGACTATATTTGAACTAATGATCATGATCATGATCCGATAATGAATATTTATGGCTTACGATTGGGAAGTTTTCCAAATTAATATCACTTCAAAATTTAATTTAATTTTTATTCTTTATTTTTTCAATAAATCAAAATTCTTTTTATTTTATTTTTATTATAGAGAATCAAAAGATCATTCCATCCCTATAGGATCAACCTTTCTTCTGCTACTGCAAAAATTATCATATTTTTATGCTAGGGAAGTAGGAATTAATTTATCAGATTTCAACACCCAATCATATTTGTATAGGCTACTTGCGTAATGCTTTTCTTGCAGGAATGACTCACCAGGCATTGTCATAAGAGTTGAGCTATTCTTCCTATGGTGCATAATAGAGAGAAAACAAATTAACTTTGGATGTTTTGTGGCAGCACAAATCAAGATAGCAATTGCAGCATCTAAGTAGCTTATTTTGGGACATATCATGACATACTTAGATATTTGGCAAAAGCTATTTGATCCTTCTTCTATTGACCTTCATAGAGCTTTTAATCTTTTACCTCTTAACTTGTTGAGTTTGGATGAGATAGGACTTTATATAGGAAGTCAGAGGCACCTGGCTTTGGATTCTACCCACCAGGCCTAATTATGCCTATAAAGAACAAAGTGTTTAAAAAAGAAAAGTTGGTGATCGAGCCTCCACCAATCCCTACTTCTCAACCATAGTCCATCGAGACTGCCAAACCAGCATTACTTCAAGAGTTCATAATGGTGCACACCAAACTCAACAAACTCTTGGCCAATATGGAGGAAGCTATCTGCTAAATTTTTCTTTACCTAGATGAATCAGATGTAGAGGTTTGTGAACTACATCATTCACTCAAAATATAACAGTGATACTCCTATAAGTAGCTTGAAAAACACATGTAATGTCTAAACTTTCCACTTTATTTTTCTTATTTGGCTATTGCCAAATTGTCTCACATTAGGATAATGTGTTTTAAGTGTGTGTGAGGTCAGGGGGGTGCATTGTGATTCTTTCTACTATTTTTTATTTTTGTAAACCATATTTTAGTATTTACTATTTGATCAAAAATTTTTCACTCTGCTTTGTGTTGCAATAAAGTTGCTCTAAAATCTGTTTTCTTCTTTTCAAAATTTTTGAACTAATTTATTCATTACAACTTAATGATTAAGAATATGCTATTAAACTTAGCACTTTTTGTATAATCAATTTTGATTACTATTTAGCTTGAGGTATGATTGATGAAATTTTTAATGATTAGCTTGCGAGATGATGATATGCCTTAATGTAGAAGTATTGCATGAATAGCTTATAAGTGTATGTGTATTCTAGTTCCTTCTTACCATGATATCTTTTGCTAAATATATATGAAACCAATATTAGCTAATTAGGGTGGTATAACACTTAAACTCATTAAGCAGATTATGTATAGAGTCGTTAGTATTTAGGAGAATTTGACCCTTTTTAGGCCATTAAAAATTCAACAAAGATACATTTCAAAGGATAAAAACAAATTGACCATTGCTAAGTGGGTTAAGTGGATCAAACCTAATGCCCCTTAAGCTACTTTAGTGTATAGAGCTATTAGTAATGGGAGAGTAACCCATTTCTAGGGTCGATTATGTATCTCAATTTATTCTAAGTTCTTGTGAATTACAAATTGTTGAAACTAGTTTATTTGAAATGCATGCAAATATGACACTTGATACTTGGCAAGATTGAACTTATTATACTACATGCTTGCTTGTATTAAAATAGTTGCTCGAACATAATGATTAATGGCTATGTAGAAATCCTTGAATTTTGTTATGAAATGTTGAATTGCTAAGCTATTTTTGATGAGTTGATTATGCTTAAAAGCAAAGATTGATTGTCATTTCTCTTAACTCTTGGTGCAATGATCGAGTTATTTCTAGGATTTTGATTGGAGGTAAGGATTAGGAATACTTGAGGGCAAGCATTGAGCAAATATGAGGGTATATGATCAAACGCTAAATTGCATGTTTTTCATCATTAAAATCGTCTATTTTATGTATAGAATTTGGCTAAAATAGTTGACTTGGTCTTGCTTTATATTTTGTAAGTTAAAATAGTAAAAAAGTAAAAAGATAGTTAAAATAACATTTTTACCTCGATTTTAATTAGAAAGGAAGAATGAAGAGCTTATGGCCATAGCTTGCGGGTATAAGAAGAATAAAAATCTTTGATATTTGGCAACTGAAGCTCTTAAGCTTGAAATTTGTAATTCAACTAGAAATCATATTAGAAAGGGTGAATAGAATATAAGATTATTATCTTAATAATTAATTATTTATTTTCATTAGCTTTTTCCATTTTCTATAAATGGGAGGCTTGTTACCATTATAGAGAGGGGTAATTCTTAGAGAATCTTTAATAGGATTGTTTTCTTTTATCTTTAATCTATTCAAGTATTTTTCATTTTATGTTTCTTCTTTATTTTATTTTTATTTTATTACCAATGATGCTTGGCTAGGCAATTTCTATTCCTAATTGGAAGCAACATAAATAATTCATTGAGAATCATGTAAGATTAAAATGGATTTAGTTTCAATGGTATTTCACTATTTGCTTTAATTTGGTAAATCATAAAACCATTGTAGTTCTTGGAAGTGTGTAAATAAGGCTTGTTGTATAAGTCTAATTTCTACATTTTGCTATATAAGTTATTTGATCCAGAATTGTCACTTAACTTGATAAGGTAGCAATTAAAGAGTTAAGTTTTAGTAAGGAAGCTTAATTATTCTTTATGAATTTTAGAGATCTAGTTTAAACATTATGAGAATTTCTCGAATGTTAACTTAAGTCAGGTTCTTCTCATTCTTTATATAATTTTTTGGAAGACTAAGTATGAATCTATTTCCACCGTGTCCATTTGGGGACTAGAGGTGATTGTAGAGCTACGTCTTGGTCACCTTAATCCTAAAGAAGAACTGGTTCATATGAATACTGAAATACCATTGAAATTAAATCCATTTAAATCTTACATGATTCTCAATGAATTATTTATGTTGCTTCCAATTAGGGATAGAAATTGCCTAGCCAAGCATCATTAGGTCACCTTAATCATGTTTTGAAAATGAATATTTTGAAGCTTTTGGTTATTGATATTTTCTAAATTTTAATTTTGTTATCTCTTTTTCTCCGACATCAAAATTCTTTTTAATTTTATTTTCTCACAAAGAATTAAAGGATCATTCTGTCCTTATGGGATAAACCTTTCTTCCACTAATGCAAAATTGTTTATATTTCTACGATTGGGAAGTAGGAATTAATTTGATAGATTCGACACCTGATCAATATTTAATATAATTTATGGAACAAGAATACAAAATTCAAAATTTAAATCTCATTAGGCTAATTCTTATGAGTTTTATATTTCCTGTATTATAATCATATGTCATAAGTAGTGGATATTCTGAAATTCATGCTAAAATGTTCCTTTTATCTTCCTTTATCATTTTTTACCTAAAAAACCTACCAAATTCAAAAACATGTGAAAGTATTATTCTAAGAGATTTTATTCACAACATACATCAATAAAATATCCAAAATATGCATATTTTATGTTCACTCATATACCCTCACACTTATTAAATGCTTATCTTCAAGCATTCTGATCAAGCATTAAATGTCATATTTTATGTCTACAAACTGCCCATTATAGAATAGGAAAGTTGTTAGAATGGTTGACTTGTGTACATTTTGTATTTTTCAGGTCAAAACGATAAGTTTTAGGAAAACGTGCTTAGATAGGAGATTTTAGAGTTAATTTGGTTTTGAAGTTTTGGGACACTAGTTACGGGCATAAGACTGGCTGAAATGACTTGATAAAGCTGCATTTTGGAGAGCTAAAGAGAAGAAGTTGAGACAAATTCAAACTGCTATGAGCTAAATGTTGATAAGGCTTGCGGGCATAAGAGAGACCGAAACAACGTCACTTGGCTAGTTTTAAAGAGTTGTACGCGAAAGAGTTTAGTAAGCACTTAAACTCTTGTAGCTGGGTGGGAAAGAGATTAGGAAGGAGTTAAACTCTTATATCTGAAGATTAGGATCATTATTCATCTGTTTATTTTTATTTATTTATTTAATTTCCCTTCCTCCTATAAGTAGGAACGGATGTATGGGGGAAGGGAGTTTGGCTATTATTCTAGTTTTCCTAGAACTATTGTTTTAATTTATTTAATTCCAGTTTTTAATTTCTTTCATTTTTTTATTTTGTGTTTTATTTTACCAATGATGCAAGGCTAGGAAACTTGTTTTTCCCAATTAGAAGCAATTCAAGTTATTTATTAATGATTATGTGAGATCTAAATAATCTAAATTCCATTCGCAAAGCACTATTATCTTTAACTATGAATTTCATAGAACCATTACTGTTCTTAGTGCATGTAAATAAGGCATGTTGCATGTCTCTAAGTTCTTGCATATAGCTAAGTGGGTTGTTTGATACAGAAAAGTCACTCAACTTGCTAGAGTGGTAAAGCAAGATGCTATCCTTATTGCGACATGCAGTAGTATTTCTTGTGGGTTAGAGGATCTAGTTTGAACACGAGGGATGTTGTATTGCAATTGTTAACTAGATTTGGGTCTTCTTAATTCCTAATGCAATTTTAGGATGACTTGTGAGAATCTTATTCCGCTGTGTCTATCCTGAGATTAGAGGTGTTTCATAGAGCTTGTTTCATGGTATCTTACAAATAAGGGAAGATTAGGGCGTGCGACACTAGCTCGATAAACTATAACTAGCTTAGTGCCATTATTGCCACTGGACTATTAATGAATCAATGATCATATTCAATTAATGAATACTTAAGACTTTCAGTTGGGAGAATTACTTATTATTGAATTTCCTTTATTTTATTTTACTTGTTTCTTCATAGCTTAATTACTTTCCAATTCCCTTCATTTATTTTAAACGCAAAGAATTAAGGAAGTTGAAACCGTCTTTGTAGGATATGACCCTTACTTCCACTGCTATAAAATCATAGTTCCTACGTGCTGGTAGTAAGGAATTAATTTGATGGAAGTGATAACCGATCACATTCTAATTCTCATTCCTTAACCAAACTCGCATAATCATTTAAATATTGTATTAAAAGATAGTAGAAATAACAATAAAAAATAGTACTTAAATATAGGCAACTCTTTAAAACACTTAGCACCTTAATAAAATATGTAATAAAATTCCAGGAATCTCAACATAAATAGGAAAATGCACATCCATTATATTAATTATAACCAAGTAAAAAGAGTATTTCACATATCAATACTAGATAGAGTAGCTTAAAAGCTGTCAAATACCATATACCATGATTAATACTATCTAATAAGAACTAGATTTTTGCAATTTTATTTTTTTTGCTTAACAGAGGTACTTAAGTTAATGTTGGTTTGTTTAGTGATTAAGCAGTGGAACAAATTTAAAATTTTCATTTTAAAACAACAAACCAAAAGAAGATCTTTGCATCAAAACACAGAGAAACCAGTTTAGAGATTAGAAGTGACAGTTTGATAGTAGCCCTTACTTTTAATGCAGATGTCCTTCGTTCTTTATCTCTAAAGCGTTTATGGTTGTAGCAAACCAAAAACCACCAAGATAGGCATCCTCCAATAGTATCCACATGAAACAAGGATGTCCAAGCAAGCAACCAATTGCTTCTATCTCCTTTCCTGTGAACTAGCAAAGAAAAAGAAGAAAAACTTATGGAATTTTTGACTTCCTCACAATTACTCTTGTGAAGGCCGAATTC